>JARBXR010000139.1:0-68487 GCA_029100535.1 Stemphylium beticola | reverse complement strand
CCGCAAACACAGCCGCAAACACAGCCGCAAACACAGCCGCAAACACAGCCGCAAACACAGCCGCAAACACAGCCGCAAACACAGAGACCCTCAAATCGGATATCTATTCAATCGTTACTTAATTCCGAAAGTATAGGTCTTTTTATAACTACTAGTCGTTTAACAGTGTCTTCATTTGTTAGAAGTATGATAATGAATTTAAGACCATTCTTCAGTGCAATAATGCCTTTAGTCTTATCTGCTTTAGTTATTATTAGTACACCTTTCATTATAGAGATTTATACTATGTTAATTAATATAGTAAGTGAGCATATTATGTTAACTATTAATATGTTATTTTCAGTTCTATACTTTTTAATTAGATTATTACTTATGATACGTAGAGCTAAAAACTCTGCTGTTCTATATGATAGATTCTTTAATTTTGCAGCTAATCATTATTCATCTGGAATACTATACTTTTTTATCTTGTTACTAAGTGTAGGATTAGTCTACTGTTGTGTTTGTGATTGCAATTGTGTTTGTGGTTGCACTATTAGTTGTGATGCACCTAGAGCTTGAGGATTCTATTTTCAAGATAGTGCTGTATCATTTAATAGTTGTTTTATTGCATTTCATTAGAAATACAATACTCATTTGCCAAATAATAAAATTCCTTCAGAAAACTTTTTAACTTGATTCGTAGGTTTCACTTTATTTTTTTTTTTCTTTTGCTTAAATCCACAACTAACCATGAGCAAAAGAAAAAAAAAATTAGGAGAAGGTTGTTTTACTTGTTCAATTGGTGAAAAAAGAGGATTTAGTTTCAACTTTAATATTTCTCAAAAGTGAGAAATAAATCTAACAGTATTAGAGCATTTCAGTGTATTATTTAAAAATGGGATTGTTTCTAGACATTAAGAAGAGAATACTTATGAATTTAGATTAGGTGGAGTAAACAATTGTAAATATGTCTTCCCTTATTTTGATAAATATACATTATATACTAAAAAGTCTTTATCCTATAAATTATGAAAAGATATTCATAATAATCTTGTTAATAAAGATCATTTAGATGAGTCAAAAAGAAAGGATTGAAAGAGCTAAGATGATAAATAAATCAAATAATACAAATTCAAAATACTAGGGAAAAAAAGTCCAGGTTTAACATGCAAGTTATGAAACTATAAAGACAGATGTAAAAAGATATAAGATCTGAAATAGTGAATATTCTTATATTAATATACCTTGGACTTAGTTAATATATATAAGTATTACTTGCAACTCTTAAGTTTAAAGGTTATATTCTTTTATATAAAACTTTAAATGTATTTTATAAATAAAAGGAAAAGTAATAAAAATATTAGCGATGCCAGTGTTAATACGGTCAACAATGTCCTCACTTATAGACCGTCGGCCATTTAAGAGGTCGCTACAGACTGGTTCTCTGGTGGGTAGCTGAAATGCTGCTTAATGTACAGTCGGTTTCTTCTATCATAGATGTATGATACACAAGCCCGGATTCTAGACTACCGGGACCTGGATTTAATAAGAGGCTTTTTAAAAGATTAAATTTGAAGAAATGGATTCTTTGGTCATCCAGAGGTCTACATTTTAATTATCCCTGGTTTTGGTATAATTAGTACTACTATTTCAGCTAACTCTAACAAAAGCGTTTTCGGATACCTTGGTATGGTCTACGCTATGTGTTCAATTGGTATTTTAGGATTTGTAGTTTGAAGTCACCACATGTATACTGTAGGTCTTGATGTAGATACAAGAGCGTATTTCACAGCTGCTACCTTAATTATTGCAGTTCCAACTGGAATTAAAATATTCTCCTGATTAGCAACTTGTTATGGTGGTTCTTTACACTTTATACCATCATTACTATTTGCACTAGGTTTTGTATTTATGTTTACTATTGGAGGGTTATATAACAACCTGATAGCTCTCCCTCTATTTTTAGATTTGACTACTATATGCTGGGAACTTCTGACAATTACGCTACTAGAGTTTTATTTAATCTCAGTTAAAAAGCATAATTTTGAACAACCAGCAGGAAACCAACGGATATTTTACAAGAATATTCACATAGAACCGGTTAACTCGGGGCGGTTTCGCCACTATAATATGTTGGGTTCCTCAGAGACTACACGTAGCGCTCGGAGTTCATTCCGAGAAAATATAGTCCAAGTAAAAAAATGTTCATTAATCTTTAATTCTCTAATCTCTGTTACCACACAACCCTCGTTAGTATACAAAACCATAACTCGATCTTACTCTTATTTGAGTAATAAGCAGAATAACAAGGTAGGTAACCAAGATAATACTCTAAATTTAGAGGCTGTAAAAGTTTATAATAACCTAAAGGAAGATAGGGTTAATATACTAAAAGAACAAAGAGATAAATCCGGTGTTTACTGTTTAATAAACAAAATAAATGGGCACTCTTACGTTGGAAGTTCTATTAAATTAGATTCCAGAATGAGGAATTACCTTAATAAGGCTTTTTTAAAAAGTAAACAAAATGCTAATATGCCTATTACCAGATCTTTACTTAAGTACGATTATTCAAATTTTTCTCTCTTAATTTTAGAATATGTTGAAGCCGAATTTTTAACTTCTAGAGAAACTTTTTATATCGCAAATATTATACCTTATTACAATGTTTTAAAGCAAGGTTTTTCTTCTTTAGGTTATATACATACTGAAGAAACCAAAAAGTTACTATCTGAGTTAGCTAAGAATAGAACACATAGTGATAATACTAAAGGCTTAATAGCAAGGGCTGTAACAGGTGAAAATAATCCTTTTTATAATAAAAGTCATTCTATTGAAAGTAAGATAAGGATTATTGAAGCTAAATCAGCTTATTCTGTTTATGTTTACAACTCATTTAAAGAGTTATTAGTTATTTTTCCTTCAGTTACAACTCTAGCTAAGTTAATTAAATCAAATCATTCAACATTGGTTGATAGTATAAAAGAACAAAAATTATTTAGAGGAGAATGATACCTAGTAAATATACCTTATAATATCTCAGATACACCTTTAATTTCTCATTGGCACTCAAAAGAATCTGAACAGTTAGTAGAAGAAATTAATAAGAGTAGTCATATTAAAAAAGCAGTATTTGTATATGATATAAATAAAATTTTTATTGGAAAATATGAGGGTGTAATGGATGCTCAAAGAGCCTTAAAGGTATCACACAGTACTATTAAAAATAACGCTAAAGTAGGTGGTACTTATAAAGAGTATATATTTAGTTATGAAAGATTAGTAGATTAATGAATATTTTTTTTCGTATCAGGAGTTGTACTTGCGAACGCATCACTTGATATAGCCTTCCACGATACTTGAGGTTTTAAGTTAAGTATGCTAATACCTAGTTTATTTGTTATGGTCAAGACAGGGTTTGAGGCTACGCCGTCAAATTCTAGTCTTAGTTATAATAATAATTGCAGTTATAATGATTTATCTGATAACAATAACTATAAAGAATATATAAAAATGTTTTGAGTAGGGCTAATGGACGGAGATGGAAGTATTCAAGTAAACCATTGACGTAAACAATCTCTACAATACAGACTAGTTATTAAATTATCTAACCTTAAATCTAATTATAATATGTTGGTTGAGGTTGCTAAAGTAGTAGGTGGAACTGTTAGGATTACCGGTAAACAGGCTGATGTTATCTGAGTTGTAAATAAAAAGGAAGAAATTATTGAAGTAATCAAAATTTTTGATACTTATCCTCCTTTAACTTCAAAAAAAATCTGTCAACTTGCATTCTTAAAAACATGTTTAACTGAAACTTCGGTAGAAAAATACTTATCCACAAGAGATACTAAATTTAAAGAGCAATCTGCTATTATAAACGCTAATTTTAATGTACCGGCGGGGTGCCCCCAACCTACTTATTTTAAAGCTTGATTATCTGGTTTTATAGAAGCGGAAGGTTGTTTTTCTATTCGTAAAACGAAAGCACATTCTTTCTCAATAGGACAGAATGACGACGTTTATTTAATAGACGCTATAAAACAGTATTTTGAAATATCAAATAAAGTTCGTAACCCTTACGGTAACTTCTATTTTATAGAGGTATACAAGAAAGAGGTATTAGCGAAAATAGTGGCACATTGTACTAACTATCCTTTGTTGGGAGAAAAGTTAGAGTCTTTAAAAAAATTTAGAGCTTACTGTGTTCTTTAGTAGGTGTCGTGTGGTCTTGTCACCATGAAAAATTACATACGTTTTTCGGTAAAATTATTAATTTTGCTAACGGTGAAGCCTTATGTGTTTTCTTAAGGCGGAAAATATAAGGGTCTCCCCATGTAAGGTAATACCGTGGAAACCAAA
The DNA here is from genome assembly GCA_029100535.1 of Stemphylium beticola. NCBI lineage: Eukaryota > Fungi > Ascomycota > Dothideomycetes > Pleosporales > Pleosporaceae > Stemphylium > Stemphylium beticola. The sequence continues at coordinate 64,143 of JARBXR010000139.1, read as the reverse complement.
GTGAATAAATTTATTCTCGAGTAGGATCCGTAGAGACTAAACGTGACAGTCGAAAGTTTATTAAGTTAAATCATTAGATAAGTTATAGTCCGATCCACTGCGTGAGCAGTGTTGTATGTTAATAAATGAGCAACTTAATTGACCTACTACGTAGTTGCTCATTTTCACTACGTTTTAAGTATGGGTGCTGTATTTGCCTTATTTAGTGGATGATATTTCTGAATACCTAAAATTTTAGGATTAGATTATAACTTACTTTACTCTAAAGCTCATTTCTGAGTTTTATTCACCGGGGTTAATTTAACTTTTTTCCCTCAACATTTCTTAGGTCTACAAGGTATGCCACGTAGAATTAGTGATTATCCTGATGCTTTTACAGGTTGAAACTTTATTAGTAGTATTGGTTCTATAATCTCTGTAGCTGCTACAGCATTATTCTTACATATTGTATACTTACAACTTGTTAAAGGTAAAGCTATCTTTGGATACCCTTGAGCCGTTCCTCAATTATTTAGTGATTACTTACGTATACTTAAAGATAAATGTGCTCCAGGATTAGAATGAGCATTACATAGCCCACCTAAACCTCACGCATTCACTAGCTTACCATTACAAAGTAGTGGTATACTAAGTACTCTTTTTATAGGAATAAGCTTTTTATTTACTATATCAAACGAATTTATATGTGATGCACCTAGAGCTTGAGGACTTTACTTCCAAGATAGTGCTAGTCCACAAATGGAAGCGCTAGTAGAACTACATGATAACATTATGTACTACTTAGTTGCAATTTTATTTGCTGTAGGTTGAATACAAGGAGCTATTATTAGAAACTTTGATAGTTCTAGATCACCTATAAGTAACAAATATCTTAATCATGGTAAAAGTGTGCCTGCTCAAAAGTGTTCTAAGATTAAATTAAACAGCTTATTAAATTTCAATAAATTTTCTGTACGCAACCCCATTTTTTTTTTAAAAAAAAAAATTGTGCTTGTGCGAACTTATTCTACTTGTATCTCTAAAGATGATAGTTATTCTAGTAATGGCCATATTACTCCTTCTGTAGTCTATGAAGATGCTTATTCTATGAAAAAGGCAATCTTAAAGGAAAACAAAGGTAAAGCTGGGATTTACATGTTAACTAATAAACTCACTGGTGATATTTACGTAGGACAATCTATTGATCTCCGTAAAAGATTCATTAAATATTTTAGCTTGAGCTATATAACTAGTCGGAAAGAGCTTATAATAAGTAGAGCCTTAATTAAATATGGGTATTCCAATTTTTCTGTAACTATTTTAGAGTATTGTATTGAATCTGAATTAGATGTCAAAGAACAATACTACTTTGATAAATTAAATCCTCAGTATAATATTCAAAAAATAGCGGGTGGTAGTTCTAAAGGCTTAAAATTGTCTGAGGAAACTAAATCCAAAATCAGTAAATCCCTAAAAGGGGTATATGCTGGAGAAAAGGCTTATTGGTATGGTCGCTCTATGAGTGAAGAAACTAAAAAACTTATGAGTTTAAAAAAAATAGCCCCGGCGTGTTCATCTTCTTTAGAAGATGAACACTGGGGCTGCTTCGCCGGTGAACTTAATCATATATACGGAAAATCTCATAGCGAACAATCTAGAGAGCTAATTAGACAAAAAGCTTTAGGTAGAAAAGTTTCTGAAGAAACTAAATTGCTAATGAGCACAAAACGTGGAAATCCTGTAAATATATACGAAAAATGTTCATCTGAAGGATTTGAGTTAATAGGAAGTTTTGTTTCAGCTAGAAGAGCTGGTAAATTCTTAGATATAAGTGGAAGCACTGTTGTAAGATATATGAAATCAGGGGCGATATTTAAAGACAGATATAAATTTTCGTCCAAATAATAAGCAATAAACTTAGAAAAACTATGAGTTTAATTTAACTGAATGCTGGAAGGTTCTAAAGCCTTTGATACTATAATTATATTCCCTGTATACTTATTTTTTTTTCGACGTAATTACGATTATGCGAAATTACTAGAAAAAAAAAATTAGGGAGCCTTAGGGACCTAGAGTATTATAGCGGGTAGGATTAATAATTATAAGTGATAACTCTTCTCCTACGGAGGGCTACGCGCTAGCGCTACGCCCAAATTAGGCGACCCCCTACCATGCAATGTAATGATGGTAGTCGGGAAAGGATGTAACAATGAATAACCAAGCAGGAAACCAAAATAATAATTATTTATATTATGAGTAGGTAATCCCCAGAGACTAAACGTTAAATATCCTGTTGATTAACTGGATAATTATATAGTCCATTTATTTTGACACTAATCGAACTTGTATGAACAATTACTCCTGCTTTAATCTTAGTATTAATCGCTTTCCCTAGTTTCAAACTATTATACTTAATGGATGAAGTTACTGATCCTTCATTATCTGTATTGGCAGAGGGTCACCAATGATACTGAAGTTATGAATATCCAGATTTCCTAAATAGTGATGGAGATTTTGTTGAGTTTGATTCTTACTTAGTTCCTGAGTCTGATTTAGAAGATGGAGCTTTAAGAATGTTAGAAGTAGATAACAGAGTAATTCTTCCTGAAATTACACATACTAGATTTATTCTTACTGCAGCAGACGTTATTCACTCATTCGCCATACCTGCATTAGGAGTAAAGTGTGATGCATATCCAGGTAGATTAAATCAATTCTCTGTTTTAATTAACAGATTAGGAACATTCTATGGTCTGAACAATGGCCAAAACTGTAGTGAACCTACGGTTATAAATCATCAAATTGACGGGAAAGCCCTAAAGGAATCTTAACTAAGTAAGTATGGTAACATAACTTATGGCACAGGTAATGACTCGTGGTACAGTAAAATCAAGATTTATTATTCAATGGGCAATCCGCAGCCAAGTACCAAGTATAAAATATTTGGTATGCAGTTCATCGACTAAACGGTGGTTGGTGTTATTAGTAATAATAACGCTTAAGATATAGTCAGCCCCCTCCTGAAAAGGTGCAGAAAAATATAAGTATTGTTTATATTTTTTGTTAAATAGATATATTCATTTGGTTGATTATATTTAGGGATTTCTACGATAGTTTGCTAAACTATTTTAATGTAAAAATAAATATTTATACAAAAAAGTAAAGCACTTGTCATTATTGTAGTGTTTGCATTATACAATTAGTAGAAGTGTTTTTAATAAGCACTACACATTTGATAAACGTATTGGTTCAATAGCTGTTATATCTCTAACTATCCCTGCGGGATGGTCCCCTAGTTTTTTTTTAGTAATTTCTCCAAGAAATTACGTCAAAAAAAACAAAGGGGGGCCAGACCAAAGGGTCAGTCCCCTTTTGGGGACTAGAAATTATAGTGCAACTAGATCTTTTAATTCAATAAGACCTTTGGCAAATAATCCAGAGTCTTTAGCGTTAGATCATATCAATAGTGAAAAACCAACTAATTCATCCATTATTAATAAAATATTATTAAATCAAAATTTATCCATTACTGACTCTAAATTAGAAGAATTATTAAAAGTTAAAGGTGTTGAATGGGATCTTCCTATATCTACACCGGAAAATAAACAACTTTTAGCTGAGTTAACAGGTAAATCTAAATATAAAGGTTTCTCGGGTGTATATATCTTTATACATAAAAATACAGGCCATAAATACGTAGGTTCATCTAATTTATTAAGACGTAGAATGGATTATTATTTTAAAGGTGATTTCCCTTTAAGTGGTAAATTTTTACCTTTACTTCACAAAGAAGGGCTAAGAGCTTTTAAATTAATAATATTTAAATTAGATTGTACTATATTTAGTTATAAAGACTTTTTAATCTTAGAACAGTATTATTTATTAAATAAAGAGTTTAACTTGAATACATTAAGAGTTGTTAACGCAGGATCTTCAAAAGGTGATCCTGTATATGTTTATGATTTAACTTGTAGTACTCTTTATTATCATGCGAAATCTAAGATTGAACTAAAAAGAGTATTAAAAATACACACTGAAACTAGTAAAAAGTTTGTAGATTCTAAAAAACCATATCTTAATAAATTCTTACTATTAAGCTATTATATACCTACTGCTTTAACAAGCAATATTTCGGTGGATAAATTAGTAGAGATTATGCAAAAAGAAAGACAAGATATGTATATATTAGGAACTCGTAGAAGTATATCAGTAGAATTAGAAATTAAACAAGGAAATGCCTTTGTAAATTCAGATTCTATAGGCCAAACTTTAAATTTCGATTCGTTAACATCTTGTATTGAATACTTAAGAGAATTAGGTTTAACGATTAAAAGAGCCACTCTTACTAAATATATAAAAAATGAAAAAGTGTTTCATAATTTCTTATGTAAATATTCAGATAATATTTTACCGGATCATTTTTCAGAAGTAGGATTAATCATTGATGAATATAAAAAATTAAAAGTAGATGCAGACTTAGATACCTTAAAAGTGAATAGAAAAAATAAACCTATAGTAGTGAAAGGAGAAAATTTTGAGAAAGAATTTGAAAGTATTACGGATACAATTAAATACTTTGGTACTTTAAATATCAAGTTAGATAGGAAAGCTTTATATCTTCATTTAAAAGATGGTAAAATATATAAAGACTATTATTTTTCTCGTAAATAACTAGATAATTGTTGTTAAATATATCATATTTTCTTTTACTGGTCTAGTAATAAATATTTATCCATTACATTAAATAAACGTAGAGATAACCCGCAATGTTCAGAAATTTGTGGTATCTTACACAGTTCTATGCCTATCGTTGTAGAATCTGTATCCTTAGAGAAATTCTTATCTTGATTACAAGAACAATAGTAGGATAAAACCCATCTAATAACTCTAGATAGATTTTATTAAAATAATTGTTTTGTACAATTAACATGTTATGAAAGGTAACACCTTTACCAAATAGTATAACAAATCCCAGTAAATAAATGGATATTAACTGGAAAATTGCACTGTATATTTATATTTACACAGCAATTAGGGGGAGAAGATGAATCTATGATTCATAAAGCCCTTTAACTATATTATAACATAGTAGTGTTATAATCATTACCTATATGTAAAAATAAATAGTGATTGGTCTTATAAGTCCTTCACTAGCCTAGTTAGGAAGTAAAGTTATTTATTTCATTTTATTAACATGTGTGGCTCTTGTAAATTAATAAGTTTTTACTATAACTATAGTAAATTGTAATAATATTAAACGGTTTATTTTTAAATAAACTAGCCCCCTAAAAAAAATGTTTACATCCTTTCCCTGCGGGGTAGGATGTAAAATTTTTTTAACCCCTACGGGGCCTGGGCGGGACTTGTCCACGCCTTGGGGCAAGGCTCGGACCCCCCCTTTGCGGGGGGGGGCCCCGGGACTAGATATCATTATAACATTCTTTAATCGCTTTTATAGCTCAATGGTAGAGCGGAATACTGTTAATATTCTGATAAATGTTCGATTCATTTTAAAGGCTTCTCATTGGCTAAAAAATTCCCAGAATAATGTAAGGAAAATAGTTACTTCCTACCCCGCAGGGAAAGGATGTAAACATTTTTTTTTAGGGGGCTAGAATAAGTAAATTGAAGATTTGGCTGGGGATGGTTTTTTTTTAGAAAAAGAGTTAGGGAGAAAAAAAGGTAAGTTTAATGCAAATGGGTATTAAAATCCCCGGAGTCGGTTAACAATTATAGAACTTAATAATAATGCATTAGGCATATCTCTATATACTTATACATTAAAACAATAACAGGAAATTTATAAAATATTTAACGGTTTATAATAAATCGTAAGATAGTAATAAAATCAGTACAACTGTTAACATAATTTACTAAATGAAAATAAGATTAAAGCAAAAAAAATAAATAAATGAGATTATTTAAAAGTCATCCGATTTTAAGATTAGCGAATTCATACTTAGTAGATTCACCACAACCTATAAATTTAAGTTACATGTGAAATTTTGGTTCTTTATTAGCCTTTTGTTTAATTATACAAATTGTTACAGGTGTAACTTTAGCAATGCATTACAACCCTAGTGTAGCAGAAGCATTTAATAGTGTTGAGCATATTATGCGTGATGTAAATAACGGGTGATTAATACGTTATTTACACAGTAACACTGCTTCAGCATTTTTCTTCATAGTTTACTTACACATAGGTAGAGGTATGTACTATGGATCTTATAGAGCACCTAGAACTCTAGTATGAACTATTGGTACTGTTATCTTTATCTTAATGATGGCTACAGCTTTCTTGGGATACGTCCTTCCGTATGGGCAAATGTCATTATGAGGTGCTACAGTTATTACTAACCTTATGAGTGCTATTCCTTGAGTAGGACAAGATATTGTAGAATTTATTTGAGGTGGTTTCTCTGTTAACAATGCAACATTAAATAGATTCTTCTCATTACATTTCGTTTTACCTTTCGTATTAGCTGCTTTAGCACTAATGCACTTAATCGTTTTACACGATACAGCTGGATCAGGAAATCCTTTAGGTGTATCAGGAAACTATGATAGAATGCCTTTTGCTCCATATTTAATATTTAAAGATCTTATTACAATCTTTGCATTTATATTTGTATTATCTTTATTTGTGTTCTTTATGCCTAATGTATTAGGAGATAGTGAAAACTATGTTGTGGCAAATCCTATGCAAACTCCTGCAGCTATCGTGCCAGAATGATATCTTCTTCCTTTCTATGCTATATTAAGATCAATTCCTAACAAATTATTAGGAGTTATAGCAATGTTCGCAGCTATTCTTATATTACTACTATTACCTATTACAGATGTAAGTAGATCGAGAGGTATGCAATTTAGACCTTTAAGTAAAGCAGCTTTCTTTGCATTTGTTGCTAATTTCTTAATCTTAATGCAAATAGGTGCTAAACACGTAGAGTCTCCATTTATTGAATTTGGACAAATAAGTACCGTTTTATACTTCTCTTACTTTACTTTTGTAATGTATGGTGTTACTGTTGTTGAAAATACTTTTGTGGATTTAAGACACAAAAAATAGTTTCGGGCGTCGTCTTACAAAACGACTGAAACCTGCAAAAATTTTAATTTTTGCTGGAAATACTTAACAGTTAAATAGAAAATAACGGTTATACTACCGTTAACCTGACTACCGTCAACTTGTTATGAAAATGGTAAAATTTGTTATTTATAGTCCCTTATGGTGACCATCCCAAAAGGATAGTTACATTTTTATCCATAATAGTATAACAAATCCCAGTAGATAAATTCTGTTTGGCCTATTTATCTAGTGGAAAATTGCATTAGTAATTACGATTCTTAGAGCAATTACGGGGAGAAGACTAAACAGGTGTTTGTTAAAGCCCCATCAAAACAAAAAATTGAAAACTTATACTAATAATCATTAATTAATAGTAAACGAGTTTATCTTCATGCACAATAATGATATGAATTTATAACTCCATAAAAAGGTATTATGCTATAATAGTACTGTGCCATGTTATAAAATTTAATAACAAAATTCTTATTAGTTTAATGGCAGAACAAGATATTCCTAATAACCTAATCTTCGGCTAATTTTTTTCTAGTAATTTCGAATATTCGAAATTACGTCGAAAAAAATAAGCCGAAGATAAGAATGATCAATTTTTAGAGCATACATTTTATATTTGTATGTTTTTATCAAGAATTTATTACCTTACTATACATACGGTGAATATTAAAAGTATAGCTGATACATTATCATTCTATACGAAATAGAGGTATTTATTCTTTTTGTTTTATAAATGTTATTATCATCTTTACTTTTAACTCCTATATTAGGTGTACTTGCAATATTAATTAATAGGGATAATGGAGTTTCATTAAGAAATATAAAATTCATAGCGTTAACTACATCAATCTTAAATTTCTTTATCTCATTAATAATCTTTATTTTATTTGATTTTAGTACAAATCAGTTTCAATTTGTACAAGAATATCATGAAATAAGTTATTTTGATTTTTATCTAGGTGTAGACGGTTTATCTATATATTTCATTCTATTAACTACAATAATTATTCCTATCTCACTAGTATCGAATTGAAAATCAATAACAAAAGATGTAGAATCTTATGTTATTATAATACTGTTATTAGAAACTTTATTATTAGCGGTTTTCTTAGTATTAGATATTTTACTTTTTTACATCTTTTTTGAGTCTATTTTACCACCTTTATTTATATTGATAGGTATATTTGGGTCAGATAACAGAGTAAAGGCTAGTTTTTATTTATTCTTATACACACTGTTGGGATCTTTATTTTTACTATTGTCTATATTAGCAATGTCATCTATTATGAGTACTACCGATTTTGATACTCTTTTTAAAGGAAATTTCATTTATTTAACACAACTTTTCTTATTTTATGGTATTTTTATAGCTTTTGCTGTAAAAACTCCTACAATTTTCCTGAATACATGACTTTTAAAGGCTCACGTTGAATCACCTTTAGGAGGAAGTATAATTTTAGCAGCAATCGTTCTTAAATTAAGTTTATATGGTATACTTAGACTAATTTTACCTGTTTTACCTAAAGCTTATATGGAATATACTTATATAATTTTCCTAATTGGTGTTATTACTATAGTATACGCTAGTCTTAGTACATTAAGAACAATAGATATTAAAGAACTTATTGCATACAGTTCTGTTTCTCATGCTGCAGTTTATCTTCTAGGTGTGTTCAGTAACAGTATACAAGGTATTGAAGGTGCTATTAATTTAGGGTTGGCTCATGGACTAGTTTCACCAGGTCTATTTATATGTGCAGGAGGTGTATTATATGATAGATCTTCTACAAGAGTAATCTCTTTCTACAGAGGAGTTACTCAAGTAATGCCATTATTTGCTATATTATTCTTTATACTATGTCTTGCTAACTGTGGAGCTCCTTTATCTTTAAATTTCATAGGAGAATTTTTATCATTATATGGGGTATTTGAAAGATCATCTTTATTTGGTGTTTTTGCAAGTTCTTCCATAATTTTCTCTGCAGCATACACTATATATATGTATCAAAGAATAGCTTTTGGTGGAGCCTATTCAAGAATGTTTACCTTTAGTATACCGGATTTAACTAAAAGAGAATTTACTATCTTATTAATATTAGTTATACCTACTGTTTTATTTGGTATATATCCTGCACCAATATTAGACGCTATCCATTATTCAGTTTCAACGTTAATTTACCTTTTTGATGGTAACATAGTTACATGTGATGCGCCTAACGGTTGAGCAAATTACTTTTCACAGGATAATGCAAGTTACTTTCACACAGTTTTTGCATTATTATTTTGATTTGTAGTTGCCGCTATGACTATTAAATATAGTAGTTATATAAAAAAGTAATGAATACAAAAGTAATTCATACAAAAGGTAGAGTTATTTTGTCTATTATATTCTCTAACTTAAATCTACCTCTTGTATTAATTATATTATATGGACTATATCTATTATATGCTTTAACTTGTACAATTGAACAAATTATATATGTTAAACTTGCAGGTCTATTTTCAATGGGAGCTGATTTTCATCCTATTTCAATGGGAGCTGATTTTCATCCTATAGCAATGGGAGCTGATCTTCATCCTATAGCAGGAGATTCTATTTCAGCTAAAGACTATGTATTCTTAAGTTCTAACAATAATCCTGGTTCTAACAATAATCCTGGTTTAAATACAGGTGATACAGGCGGGGAGGGGTCAAGACCCAGGATAGTTATAAATCCATCTTATTATCCACCTACTGCACCTGAGCAAGGACCAGTTCCTGTAGAAGGACAAGGTGATAATCCAACTATGTTCACTACAGCTAATCCTGGAGAGACAAAGACTGCCTATAATACTTTTAACATGAGCGATGGTAATGTTAGTAGTTGTGAATACAAAGAAGGAGCTAACCACAATTGAAACCCTCAGGATAGAAGGATAATAGGTAGCAATAATAATGGTGGTTGTTATAATTGTAAAAGTTATATAAATCAAAGATACTATCTTTGTAACTCTTGTGCTAGACGTATTTGTGGTGTATGCAATGCATTTTTTAATAATCATGCTTCAAATACCTTTACGGATAGTATTTGTGGCTCTAGCGCTAGTATTCCCCGTTACAGATAGTGTAATTTACACCGCAACTAAAACAATTGTCTTTTTACAATTAACTTGTTATGAAATATGAGCTGTGTACCATTTATGGTACATTTTAGAAAATAGTATAACAAATCCCAGTAGACAAGTATTTTTATCTACTGGAAAATTGCATTGGTAGATTTATAGTTACACAGCAATTAACGGGGAGATGAATAATATGTTATTAAAGCCCCAATAAAAAAAAAGTTAACTTACAAAATACAATAGTAGAGTATTTTACATTTATGTATAATAGATGAACAATACGATATTTTAGAACACATACATTAATTTATATTTTTATACAATGAATTTATCACTAATTTTATTTACAATTGGAATTTTGGGTTTTGTTTTAAACAGAAAAAACATAATATTAATGCTTATTTCAATAGAAATAATGCTATTAGCTATTACATTTCTAGTATTGGTTAGTTCACTTAGCTTTGATGATATATTAGGTCAAACGTATGCTATTTATATTATTGCCATAGCCGGAGCAGAGTCTGCGATTGGTTTAGGTATTTTAGTAGCTTTTTATAGATTTATCTCTTTTAAATCAATCCATCTATCCTTTAGTCAAGCTAAATCACCCATTAAAGCTCTTAATATCATTCCAAGTGGAATAAGAAATTATTCTACATATAAACCCCTTAACTCGGTTTGGACCCTCTCTCCAGCTTTTTTTTTTAATTTATATAAATTAAAAAAAGCTGGAGAGAGGGGGGGCCTAAAAATTATTTAGATCCATTATTTATAACTGGAATTTTTGATGCTGAAAGTTCCTTTCTAATTGCAATGCTAAAGAATTCTAGATATAAAACTGGATGAAATGTGCAGGCCAGAATTCAACTAAAGATGCATGAAAAAGATAGATCTTTAGTATTGAAAATACAGGAATATTTCCAAGGTATAGGGCTTGTATCCAAACCCAATAATAATTCTACAGTTGAATTTAGGGTTCATTCTATTAAGGATATAACTAATGTAATTATACCGCACTTTGATAATTATCCCTTATTAACGGTTTGGACCCCCTCTCTCCAGCTTTTTTTTTATTTATATAAATTAAAAAAAAAAGCTGGAGAGAGGGGGGCCTAAAAAATATTCCGATTATATGCTTTTTAAAAATGTTATTAGCTTAATGTTAGAAAAACAGCATACTAATCTAGAGGGAATACAAAAAATAATGAATACAAGGGCATCTATGAATTGAGGTTTATCTGACCAATTAAAAAAGGCTTTTCCTGAAACTATTCCTGTTATAAGAGAAGAAATAGTAAGTAACTATAATACACTTGTGCATTCTAAACCGTGAATAGCTGGATTTTCAACATCTAATTTTTTGATTGCTAGCCCCGCAGGAGGCGGGCCTTGCCTGCCGACTTGCTGAAGGGGCAAGCCGGAGGCTATTAATAAATCTAAGACAACAGACAATATATATGCTTCATTACGTTTTTCTATTGCTCAAGATTTAAGAGATGTAGATTTATTAGAGAGTTTTGTAGACTTCTTTAAATGCGGATATGTAGTTAGATATGAAAAGCGTTCAATAGCTGAGTTTGTAGTTACAAGAATTGATGATATAATTAACCATGTAATACCTTTTTTTGAAGAATATAGTATTGCAGGATCAAAGTACTCAAATTATTGTTCTTTTAAAATAGCTTCTTTTATGGTTAAAAACAAAGAACATTTAAAAGAAGATGGTCTGAAAGAAATCTTGTTATTAAAAAACAAAATGGGGATTACTACTAAAAATAGTCATGGAGATGATTAGGGGTTTGAGAGAAAATAGGTCAAAAAAGGTAGAGCAAACCTCTATCTAGTCTCATTAAGGCGAAATCTTCAAAATGCGGGGAAATCTTAAAGACAAATCTACCAAATTAATATAGTAATATGATTAATGGAACAGGTAATGACTCGTTGTATGGTAAAAACGGTTTGTATGAAGAAATGAAATAGATAATCCGCAGCTAAACATCAGTATAGAAATATTGGTAAACAGTTCATCGACTAAATGGAGGTTGGTTTATAATTATATAATTATTTGCTTAAGGTATAGTCAGGCATAATAGAAAAATTATGGTAATATCCTATCCTTCCTAAGGGAATACAATTCCTATGGAAAAAGGGAGAAAACGAAGAGGAAGTATTAGTATTGAATTTAAATAATGTATCTAGCTATAATTATCTTACCACTATTAGGATCAATAGCTTCTGGTTTTTTTGGTAGAAAAATCGGAGTATCAGGAGCACAAATAATTACATGTACAGCTGTTGTAACTACAACAATATTAGCTGTTTTAGCTTTCTTTGAAGTTGGGTTAAATAATATACCTGTATCCATAGAGGTATTCAGATGAATTGATTCTGAATCATTAAATGTATCCTGAGGATTTCATTTTGATTCACTAACAGTTTCTATGCTTATTCCTGTTTTAATAGTTTCTTCTTTAGTACATATCTATTCTATAGGTTATATGAGTGAGGATCCTCACATTCAAAGGTTCTTTAGCTATTTAAGCTTGTTCACATTTATGATGGTTATATTAGTTACAGCAAATAACTATTTATTAATGTTTGTAGGTTGAGAAGGTGTTGGGGTTTGTTCTTATCTTTTAGTATGTTTTTGATTTACTAGAATAGCAGCAAATCAAAGCTCTCTTTCAGCATTTTTAACAAATAGAGTAGGTGATTGTTTCTTAACTATAGGTATGTTTGCTATATTATGAGCGTTTGGTAATCTTGATTATGCAACTGTATTCTCATTAGCTCCTTACATGAATGAAAATGTTGTTACTATTGTAGGTATATGTTTATTAATTGGAGCTATGGCTAAAAGTTCTCAAGTAGGACTTCACGTTTGACTACCTATGGCGATGGAGGGTCCTACACCCGTTAGTGCACTAATACACGCTGCCACAATGGTAACTGCTGGTGTGTATTTATTAATGCGTTCATCTCCTTTAATAGAATATAGTTCAACAGTGCTAATGTTATGTTTATGATTAGGTGCAATTACAACTGTATTTAGTTCTTTAATAGGTTTATTCCAACAAGATATTAAAAAAGTTATTGCTTATTCTACAATGAGCCAGCTTGGGATGATGGTTATAGCCGTAGGTTTATCTTCTTATAATATAGCTTTATTTCATTTGGTGAACCATGCGTCGAATTTATAGGGCGCATGTAAAATTTGACTATATGCTGGGATACCTCTAAAGTTTTATCTAGTTATATGGCAAGCTAGTACTAAAATTTAGAGACAATCCGCAGGGAAGATATGTATAATATAAATACATAAACCCTCAACGACCATACGTCAAAAATATTAGACGTAGTTTTATTAAAAACAGCTATTAAGTGCTTCCCGACCTTTTTTTTTTAATTAATTAAAAAAAAAAACAAATATAGGTAGCCTCGTAGATAATCACGTTTTTTTATGATGATTCTATATTATGATATGGTCTAAACAACATAGTGATATGTTGTAAGTAATTATAATATATTTCCTTAGCGCTATAAATAAAGCAGTGCTTTGCTGCTTTAATCAATTACTAGGTGTATCTTTGTCCTTATTTTTACTACTAGCTACTGGATAGGTTCCTTTTGGAATCATAATCCGGTAAAGGGAAATAAGTAATAGATAGCCATGGCGAAGGTAATATTTTATAGTTAAAATTAAATTAACGCCTATATTGTCTGCAACTTTACATTTGTTGCTGGAGGTTTATTAAAAATTTTATGTCTTTATACTCTATTTGAGTTTATAGATTATGATTTATTTAATTTAAGTTCAAGTTCATTATTCATTACACCTATTATTAATACCATTGGAGATAAAGGGGAAAAGGGTAAAAAACATAGTATTAATTCTAAAATCCATTCTTCTTTTTATACAATACTAAATGACAAGTCTAGAGGTGGCGTGTTATTAAGTAATGTTATATATCAGATACATGATCAAAATAAATTAAATTTACCTTTGTTCTTAACATCAAAAGGTATAAAAGCTTCACATGATTTAATTAATATGATGAATCTTTTACCTGAAAATAATAATTCTGGTTTTAAAGGAGATAACTTATTATTTGAGTTTTTAAGTAACAATTTTAATAAATTATTTAGATTCAATATGCAGTTAAGTTTAAAAACAATAAAACCTAATATTATGTATGATTTACCCCTTGGATCTCAAAAAGTAATAGATGGAGATTGTTCAGGTGTTTACTGTTTTGTGCACAAAAAAACTGGTAAATATGGAATAGGTTCTGCCATATCTTTACGAAATCGTCTTAATGACCATATGAACAGTTTTTATGGTAATCGATTAAGATCTCATTTGCATGATTGAGTAATGGCCAACGGAAATGTTTCATCTATTAAATGGGCACCTATTATTACGTACGATAATATAGTTCAACAATGATATAATATTAATTATGCATTTCCCTTAAGTCAAGGGGGTGCTAAAATACTACAAGGGTTTGGACAGACCAAACAAAGCTTTAGGTTTGCCTAATACTTTGGAGAATGGGCTCGTGTAGTTAAACTTGAAAAATATATACCAGACAACAATGTAAAAGCAGGATAATAGAATAGGAATATAATTTAATTTGGTTGAAAGGTAACATTAGCATTGATAATGTAATCTTCATTTATGTAACCATCTATGGTTTGAACATAGTATAAATATTATTTCTACAAAATTAAAAAAAATGCGTAAGATCAGAGTTAAAAATTTACCTTTTTAATAATTGTATAACCAGTTAAAGAAAAAAAAAATCTGTAATCTTTAGCATAAAAATATGATTATTTAACAGAAAGTGTCTATAAAAAAGCTACATTCAATTCACGTTTATCATTTATAAATACAATACAACAAAAAAATATACGCAACATTAGGAATTATTCCTGTAAGGGCGGAGGATTGTATTCAGAAAACCCCGGGTGGATAACAGGGTTTGTCGATGGGGAGGGCTCGTTTGGGGTGCAATGTGTAAGATCCCCTAGTAATCTTTTAGGTTGATCAGTTGGTCTGGATTTTTCCATGGGTTTACACAAAAAAGACCGTATAATATTGGAACATCTTCAAAGCTACTTTGGTGTAGGAGATATCTCGGACTCTGGTCCTAATGGGGTTAAATTTCGTGTAAGATCCATCCAGGGATCAATGGTTGTTCTAAAGCATTTCGATAAATACCCCCTTATTACTAACAAACTTTACGACTACTTGTTATGGCGTCAGGTATTAATGATTATAGACCGGAAAGAACATTTAACTGAACAGGGATTAAGAAGAATTGTCGCTATTAAAGCCGCAATGAATCTGGGTCTTTCGGATAAACTAAAAGAAGCTTTCCTTGATATAGTTCCTGTTAAGAGGTATTTAGACACCGAGGGAGCGCTTGTTTCACCCTTAAAAATATCTGATCCATACTGGTTAGCCGGGTTTACATCGGCGGAGGGTTGTTTCTTTGTTAATATTACTAAGTCTAAGTCTGAAAGTGAACTTAAACAAACAATCCGATTAAGATTTATTATTACTCAACATTCTCGTGACGCACATTTGATGAAAAGTCTAACAGAATACTTCCATTGCGGGTCATGTCGAGAAAGAACTGGAGGACTAGCGGTTGATTTCAGTGTAGATAGATTTTCAGACCTTACAGATAAAATAATTCCGTTCTTCAAAGAATATTGCATTTTAGGTGTAAAATCGGAAGATTTTAAAGATTTCTGTAGAGTTGCCGAGCTTATGAAAGAAAATAAACATCTAACACCAGAAGGTAGAGATCAGATTCGTCAGATTAAAGCCGGTATGAATAAAGGTAGGGTGATTATGGACTAATCAACCTTATAATGTTAGTCGTATATTAGAACAATGTATTTATACTAATTATAAACCCTATTTTAACATTAAAGATGAACAAAAATTAAAAGATATTATTTTTTATAATTTTTCTTTTGAAGCTAGTGAATTATCATTAAGTTTAGATCAAATTCATGTATATCAAGCTTTATTGGACAAAAAAGCTACTATATTACTAGCAGAATCTAATTCTTATAATTCATTAGCAGATCAATTAAAGATATCTGTAGGTGCCGTTAGAAATAATATGAATTGACACAAGGGTATAACTATAACAAACGATAAAGGGGAAAATATTGTTATATATTTAAAAGAAAAAGGTGTACCTATTAGATATGAACAAATTAATTCTCAATTAAAACCGAAAGATAAATATTCTTTAGTTGAATTAAAAGATAAATCCTTATATGATCTAAAGCCAGGGAAAATTTATGTTATAAATATAGAAACCCTTGAAGTTTTTGGTATTTATAAAAATCAACGTGAATTATGAATGAACTTGAACCCAAAATCAGGCGTAGCCGATTTGGAAAAACTATCTCTAAACCAGCAAAGAAGTTTTCTTGATAATAGAATAGGAAGATATTTTAATTTGGTTAAACCAGGTGGAATTAGCACTGAGTTAGGTAATTTTTATTTTTGTAAACATCCTGAGTATCTACCCGGATTGACGAAAAAAGCTTCGGGATTTTTTGCAGTTGATACCTTTACAGGATTGGCAAAATATTTTTCCAATAATTCTCAAGCGGGTGATCGGGGAACAGTAAGACGAAATAGAAATAATAATACTGTTACAAAGGATGGTATCAAGTACATAAATGAAGACATCTTTATTGATCATTTTCCAGGAGCTGTAATTAAACAAGATGCAACATTTCAACTCAATAGAGAACAGCTTGCTAATTTACCTGATAACCCTAAATCTTAGCCCTTATTTTTTTCGACGTAATTTCGAATATTCGAAATTACTAGAAAAAAATTAGGCGGACACGTATCATCGAAACAAGTGATGGTGCTACTTCTAACTTTTTTTTTGATATATATGATATATCAAAAAAAAAGTAAGGGTAAAGATTTATTAAAAGTCTATAAAGCACTTTTATTCTTGGGAGCTGGTGCAGTTATCCATGCTGTAGCTGACAATCAAGATTTTAGAAGATATGGTGGGTTAAGACCATTTTTACCACTTACTTATTCTGTAATGCTTATAGCTTCTTTAAGCTTAGTTGCATTCCCTTTTATGACAGGTTTCTATTCAAAAGATTTTATACTTGAATCTGCTTATGGTCAATATTATTTCTCTGGTACTGTTGTTTATATAATAGCTACTATAGGAGCAATGTTTACTACATTATACTCTGTAAAAGTGTTATATTTAACATTCTTAACGAATCCTAATGGACCTTTAATAAACTATAAACAAGCACATGAAGGTGATATCT
Source organism: Stemphylium beticola (assembly GCA_029100535.1). Classification (NCBI taxonomy): domain Eukaryota; kingdom Fungi; phylum Ascomycota; class Dothideomycetes; order Pleosporales; family Pleosporaceae; genus Stemphylium; species Stemphylium beticola. The sequence continues at coordinate 46,649 of JARBXR010000139.1, read as the reverse complement.
TTATGAGCTTACCTTTAATGATTTTAGCTGTATTCTCAATATTCTTTGGGTTTATAACAAAAGACATGTTTATAGGGTTAGGTTCAGGATTCTTTTCGGATAATGCTTTATTTATACATCCTTCTCATGAGATAATGTTAGATACTGAATTTGGAGTACCAACTCTATTTAAGTTATTACCTTTAATATTCACTATTTCATTAAGTGTAATCGCTATAGTGTTGTCTGAATACTTATCTACTATACTAATTTACTTTAAATTATCTAGAGTAGGTTACAATATATTTAGTTTCTTTAATCAACGTTTCTTAATAGAACTATTTTACAACAGATACATTACAGGTATTGTACTAAAACTTGGTGGACAGACTACTAAAGTAATAGATAAAGGATCCGTAGAGTATTTAGGTCCTTATGGGTTAGAGAAAGGACTATTGAATATAAGTAGTAATATTGCTAAATTAAATACTGGTGTTATTACATCTTATGCATTATATATCTTAATAGGGTTAATCCTTTATCTTCTATTTAATTCATATATTAATAGTACTATTATCATAGTAGTACTACTTATCTCTTTATCTTTAGTACTCTTCAGAAGCAGTGCATATAGCAATATTGGGTAGTGCCTTTAGTTTTTCTATATTTTCTTTTTTATCATTATTTGACAGCCATTACTATATTAAACCCCATTCATTTCAAACGACATCTTTAAAGTCGGAGCTGAGTATACCTGATATTTTAGCTGAGTTGAATTCACTTTTGCCTCAACTTAATGGTTTTATAAATAATTTTAACACTACAGTTAATCAGACTGGTATTAGTGTAGTAACTGATTCAATAGGTAATTTGAATATAGATGTACCTAAAGATATGGCTGATGATGTAGCTAATAAAGTCAGTACTAGAATAGGTATAATTGATAGGCTAATTACAACAAAGGGTCAAGAAATAAATGAGTTGTTACAAAAAGGTATTAATATTGAGAACAAACTTAAAATGGGAAATTCTCATTATGAATCACAATTAACTGATAAAATACTAGAATTTAAGAGATTAAACTCTCTATATAAGCATTAATCTTTAATGATTAACAGATTATGAATATTCTATGGTCAGAAATGGGCTTGTGCTATCTTACACAGTTCTATGCCTATTGTTGTAGAATCTGTATCCTTAGAGAAATTCTTATCTTGATTACAAGAACAATAGTAGGATAAAACCCATCTAATAACTCTAGATTTTATTAAAATAATTGTTTTGTACAGTTAACTTGTTATGAAATGGTTAGACCTTACCAGATATTATAACAAATCCCAGTAGATTTTCTTTATTAAGCTGGAAAATTGCAATGGTAGATCTATATTTACACAGCAATTAAGGGAGAAGATTAAACCTATGTTTAGTAAAGCCCCATTAAACCTAATGATCGGTACTTAGACCTAATTTGTCAAGTACCCGCTTATTTCTAAAATGAATTATAAACATGTGTGGCTCTCCTAAATTGATTTTACGATTACATTTGTAAATTGTAATAAAATTAGACGGTTTATACTTATATAAACTAGATATTTTCGTCCGCAGTTTCTTATGAAGCTAGAGAACGATCGTTTCAAAAAAAAATATTGTCGACCTTTTGCAAAAGACATATGCCCGTAGAAGTGCTTTAATAGATGATTTATGAGAAAACCATGCATCTAGGATCTCAGATCTTGACTCCGGTATTGATTGATATGCTTCAGAACCTGAGGGTTTAGAACCCTCCGGTTCAGAACCCTCAGGTTCAGAAACGGAGGGTTCAGAACCTGATAATTATAACTCAAATGAAGAGGAAGATACTAAAAATACTTCTGATAAAGGTAAACATAGAGGTACTGAAAATGTTTCTGATAAAGGTAAAGCTAAAATGACGGAGTGTATTGATAGCCTGTCTGATTCAGAATATTCACCAGAATCGCCAGGGGACTACTACTTTAAAGAAGAAATGAATAGAGCTATGGAAGAATCTAGACGAGAATATAGAGATCATTCTTCTCATAAGAATAGTGAATCTAGTAAAAGATCTAAATAAAAAAAAATATTTAGGTTAACTTGTTATGCTAATTATATCGTATAGCAAATCCCATTTACAAATATGGAATTGCACTCTAAATTTTAGAGAGCAACGGGGAGAAGAGTAACTTTTGCTTAAAGCCCATTAATCAAAAAAAACATGCAAACTTACTAATCTTTATTATAAAATATATAATCTATGCACATTAAATAGATAATTAACATGATTTATTAAAATAGACTTTATATTATACTTTTTAACTAAATGTAATTTTAAGATCATTATTCTAAATTTAAAATGTTATATTTTCCAACGATTATTTCTGTTCTTGAGGTTTTGGCTGTTACTGTACCTGTTTTACTAACAGTAGCTTTTGTAACTATAGCTGAGAGAAAAACAATGGCTAGCATGCAAAGAAGATTGGGACCTAATGCAGTGGGTTGAACTAATGCATATAATCTTACTTTTAAAAGATTTTATCATTCTTCTTGTGATGATTTGAGAGAACTATACCGTAATAGAAAAGCTCCTCTTATTGAATTTTCGGATCATGTACTTTTTACTTGTACTGATTTGCTTAATTCATCATTAGTAAATTCTTTCTTTAAAAGATAAAGGAGGTATTTATATATTTAGATATAAAAAAGACACTAGTGTTTTTTATCTACTTTTTTGTTGATATATCAACAAAAAAGTTGGGGAGAGCTAAGAATTTTCACAAAAGATTTAAAGATCGTTTGAATAGCGATTTAAAGGATAGATTGCATAAATTTGCTAATTCAACTGGTTGAGATAATTTTGAATTCTCTATTATTGAGTTATGTGATCTTAATAACCAAGAAGATAGAGAAAATTTCTACTTGCAAAAATACTTACCTTTATTAAATACTGTCTTTAATTTTGGTCAAATACAATCTTATGATTCTTTGTATGAGTTATTAAGACTTAGAAAACTAAATTTAGATGAAAAACATAAAGGTATTAATATTTATCTCTATGAATACTTTAATGGGTAAGTTAGTGCTAATTATCAAACATTTAGCTCTATAAGTGAGCTATCTACAATGTTAGGTATAGCTAGGGAAACTATAAGTGTGTATTTAAATACATATGTGCCCTATAAAAATTTTGTATTTTTAACTAATAAAATAGAATCTTTTGATTTAGCAAGTAAATTAATTAATGAGGCTATGCAAGGATTAAATTTAAATCACAATAAACCTAAAAACATCTTAATGTATTTTATAGAATCTGATGGTACTGTAGTTAAAACTGAATTAGAATCTAAAAGTGCAGTAGCTAAATTATTACAAGTGCAACATTTAGTTATAACTAATCATCTAAATAATTGAATAAAGGTGGTATTAATGGTTATTATTAATTTACTCATGAATTAAGTAGCCTAGAACTAGAAAAACTAATTGAATTATCATTATTAAGAAAAACTAGGAATTGTACAGTATGAGCTTATCATGGTATAACTTTAGAATTAATTACAAACTCATTCAGTAGTATTCAAAAAGCAGCTGAATATTTTAAGGTAGATTACAGAGCTGTATTAAACCACTTAGATACTGAATTAGCTACTAAAAAAGGTGATTATTTAGTGTACTTTTTTAGTAATGAGTTGACTTGTTTAAAGAAAAAAGAATTATTAAATAACTTGAAAATAGCAAAAAACGAGACTACTCCCATTTGAGTATATGAAAAAAAAGATGGTGAATTCATTTTAATAAACTCTAATGAACCTAGTTTTAGTTCAAAATATTTAGCCGCTAAAGAATTAAAAATAAGTACTAAAACAATTCGTAAATTTTTGGACATTCATAGAGACTATAAAGGTTTGTATTTTTATCGTATTAAATTGTAAGGTTATAGGAAAAGTGTAAGAAACTTTTTAAGCCCCCAAGCGAAAGAAAACCTTTTGCTATAAATCATCAAATTGACGGGAAAGCCCTAAAGCAATTTCAACCAAACAAGAGTGGTAACACATCTTGTGGCACAGGTAATGACTCGTGGTATGGTAAAATCGGAATGGATGCACGAAAGGAAATGGGTAATCCGCAGCCAAGCAGCATAATAGTTTTACATTGTTATGGTGTGCAGTTCATCGACTAAACGGTGGTTGGTGTTATTATCGTTAATAATGCTTAAGATATAGTCAGACCCTACTTGAAAAAGTACAGGGTATGTATTTTTTATGTACCCGTTAAATGGATAGTTCACTATTTAGGGAGAAAGTCCACCAAGCTTTGCCTGTTTTATGCATATAAATGGCTAAATGGGGATATTCGTGATATGGTCTACTTCAAGCATTTGCCGATGCTCTTAAACTTTTATTAAAAGAGTATGTTTCTCCTACACAAGCCAATATAGTATTATTTTTCCTTGGTCCGATTATAACTTTAATCTTTTCATTACTTGGATATGCTGTAGTACCTTATGGTCCTGGTTTAGTGCTACTAGATTATAACCTGGGTATATTATATATGTTGGCTATGTCTTCATTAGCTACATATGGAATTCTGCTGGCTGGATGATCAGCTAATTCTAAATATGCATTCTTGGGGTCTTTAAGAAGTACAGCTCAATTAATTAGTTATGAATTAATTTTAAGTTCTGCTATACTTTTAGTAGTATTATTAGCAGGTAGCTTAGACATAACTGTTATTATAGAAGCTCAAAGAGCTATTTGATATGTAGTACCTTTATTTCCTATATTCATTGTATTTTTCATAGGATCTATAGCAGAAACAAATCGTGCTCCGTTTGATCTAGCAGAGGCTGAATCAGAACTAGTAAGTGGATTTATGACAGAGCATTCAGCTGTTATTTTTGTATTTTTCTTTCTAGCTGAATATGCTAGTATAATTCTTATTTGTATTTTAAATAGTATTTTATTTTTAGGTGGTTATCTGTTTGACTTTAACTATTATCTATATCCTTACTTTTATTTAGTGCAATTTATTGCAGGAGATAGTTATATGTATCTAACAGAAAATGAAACTAATTTTAATGTAATTGACTTTGATAATTACAATTCAGTAATAGGAACAACTATAAGTGGTGTGGTAATAGGTCTTAAAACTTGTATAATGATATTTGTATTTATCTGGGCGAGAGCCTCATTCCCACGTATACGTTACGACCAACTTATGTCCTACTGTTGAACTGTTCTGTTACCAATAGTAATTGCATTTATTATACTAGTCCCATGTATATTATACAGCTTTGAAATAATGCCTGTTAATATACCTTTACTTTAATGTATTTGTATCTACGTATAGCTACTTTTACAAAAGTGCACCACCTCCTGAGGAGGAAAATGAAGATCCAACTACTTTGAGAACTTATACAAATCTTCACGAAGAATCTACAGTAGAACTATTAAACAAGGATTTAAACTCTTTAAGTGATATATACGCATTTAAGTATAATAATAGTAGCAAAATATATGTAGGTAGTTCTATTAACTTATCTATAAGGACGGTAGAACATCTAAAAAAAATCGAAACTCTAATATCTATTTGCAAAATGCTTTTAAAAAACATGGCTTAAAAAATTTGAATTATTTTAGAAATATTACCTGTAAATATTTAAGAGCTACCTTATAGTTCACAAGCTGAACATTATGCAAATTTGATTGAATTAGAGCAAAAGTATTTAGATCTTTACATAAATAAATATAATATAAATCCAATTGCTGGTAAACCTAGAGCAGGCTCTAAACATACGGAAGCAACTAAAGAGTTAATGAGTAAAATAAGAACGGAAAATCCTTATTTCTTAAATAAAACACACAGTCCTGAATTAATTGAAAAAATTCGAATACGTATGACGGGCTCTAATAATCCCATGTTTGGTAGAGTAGTAACGGATAAGAATAAAATTTTGATATCAGAACTTTTCAGCAAAACCGTGTATTTATATGATGCCCATACTTTTAAGTTAATTTCTAAGTTTAGTAGACATGGAGATTTAGTTAAAGAACTAAATATATCTAGTAAAACTCTTATTAAATATAAAGATTCTGGCATGGTACTTAGAGATAAATATTTAATTACGTCCGTTGAAATAGTACCAAATATGAAGAGCTAGAGCTTCTTTCCCTAGAATACGTTATGACCAACTTATGTCTTATTGTTGAACTGTATTATTACCTATAGTTATTGCATTTATTATACTAGTCCCATGTATATTATATAGTTTTGAAATAATGCCTTGTAATATACCTTTATTATAAATTAAACAAATATATGTTAATAAATTGATATATTTTTATAAATTTAAATGTGTAATATTTTAAATATAATACAACAAAAAAATTTTGGATGCGTATGATTTATTATAGTATATCTTTTTTATATTTTTTTTAAGTAACTTTTCTTATATTTTTTCTATATATTGTAAGTATAACATTAACATAGATCCTATAATAGAAAAGAAACTAACCAATATATTTATAAAATTTTATATTATGGAAATAAAATATATGCCTTGCAACAGATAATGAATATCTGTTGCGGTCTATTCTTTTTTTCGGCATAGAAGTAGTAATTTTATACTTTTATATTTATTACTAGCCCTATTATTTTTTTTTAGTTATTTCTCTTTTTTTTTCTAGTAATTTCATAGAAATTACGTCGAAAAAAAACAAACAAAATAACGTCAAATAAATTAGGGCTTGTCCCTCAGCGCTTAAAAAAAAAAGAAATATTCCATATTTCTTTTTTTTTACTCAGTCTTCTTTTCTTCTTACTTTTTTGTTTGATATATATATCAAACAAAAAAGTAAAACAAGACGCCGAGGAACTTTTTGTTTTCTTTTGCTAAAGGTTTGTAGTGGATTTAGGCAAAAGAAAACAAAAAGTTAGCAGGGTAGAAAAAAAACATGCATATGTTTTCAACCCATAAGGGGACTAGATAAAAATACAACTAATATAGCTGTAAGTATTAAAGATATACACAATACTAAGTAAATATGTTGTTCTATAAAATGTGAAAAATCTACAGTTAGCATTAATTAATGACTGCTAACTCAACCCTTTAACCCAAAAGTACCATTTCTTGTCTTAGAATTAATAAGGGTATACTGTACATTGGATTTAACGTATCCTCTTAGCATAGTAGATGATTTATTATCAAATGAGGAACGTATGTTTTTTAAGCTACCTGCATATCTATACTTAAATACTGCTCTCATGGCTGTTAAACGTCTTGTTAATCTACCTGATGCTTCAAATCTTACACCACTTACTACTTGTTGTTTAATAGTATTAATAATGTTGTTTTTATTCATTGCTTCAATATTATCATCAAATGTTATAAGTGTATGTAAATCAGGTATTCTTACCATTTGTAATATAGCTTTTCTTAAAACTCTTACTGCTTTATTTTTCCTATCTCTTAATTTTAGAGCTACTGCTGATGAAAAAACGTCACTATTTAAATGTATAGATCTTAATTCAACTAAGTTAATTTCTACCTTTTTGTTATACAATTTTTCAATTAAACTAATTAAACCAAAATTTCTTAAGTTTAGATTTAAGCTATTAAATTTAGATTTATTAAAATTAAGTAATTTTAATGAATTAAATAATATTTTTTGTAATCTAACTAATTTTTTTAAAAGTCTAATGTTATAAGTAGGTATATTACTTAATTTAAGGTATTTTCTTCTTAAATTTACTAGGAAGTATCTTATTAAGTTGTTATTTGTTTTAAAGAAAGCCATATTTCATTTTCTAAATATGAAAAAGTTATTCTTTAATAAAGAAGGTATTCTGTTTTTATGGTTTGGTACAAATCCTCTTTTTATTTTATTTTTATAAAAATTAACTCATCTAATGGTTTTTAATCTTGTAGGTGTAAAAAATTTTTCTGAACGATCCTCTAAAAAGATTTTTTTTCCACCAACCATCAGATTTTCAGCCAAAAATAATCTAAAGTCTTCTAATCTTGTAGGTGTAAGATATTCCGAAAATATTTTAGATCCATTGGCTATTAGACCTCCATCCAAAAATATTTTATCTCCATCAACTATTAATTTTCTATATCTTACAAGTACAAGAATTTTTAATATATACCACTCAATAGATGATTTTTGTTTATTGTATAAATACAATGTAATAAAAAGTTTAGTGTTAGTATGTTTTAGCTCAGCTCTACTTGCATATATTTTATTTGCTGAATAACGAATCTTATTATCACGTCTACGTTTAAAAAGAATTTTTATTTTATCTTGTAACATATTACAATAACTTTTAAGTAATTTATTTAAAACAGCATCGTTACTTATTAAAGATTTAAAGTAGGATTTATTGTAAGAGTATACACTACTAAATCATTCTTTACTAGAAGACGTATAAAATATAATGTTATTATATTCATCTCTTTCAGAATTACTTTGTATTTTATCATTTTTTTCTATAATATAGTTAGTATTTAATGATTTATCATTAAAATTATTTTTTTTATTTTTGAATATGTTTAACATAGAGTGTTATTATGAATTATTGGTATAAATTAGGGCAAAGCAATGGAAGTTATAAGTTTAATTAAGAATATTGTACATCCTTAATACATTGCTATTATTTTGTTATATTAATTAGCCTATAAAGTATATTTTAGAATGAGTACATATACTTAAAGAATAATGAGAAATAAGAGATTTGAACACTTAACCTTCTGCTTTTCTTTTTATAACTAAAAAGAAAACCCGAATGCACTCCTAATTGAGTTAATCCCTTTCATTATCTTTTTATTTTTCCTCCCCATACGGGGAGGAAAAAGGGTTTTAGTATGAATTACTAAGGGTTTTAGTATAAATTACTTAGCCTCTTGTTTAAAAGTAAGAAATCTTCCATCTCTAACAAGAACTCCGCTATCTAAATATGAAGCAATTTGTTGTAATTTAGTAAGACGTACCACTTTGCTACCATGTAATGGATAAGTTAAGAAATGATGAGAAATAACATCTTTTCATATCTTTTTACCACCCACAGTAATTTGGATAGCATCTTTACCATGAGCATTTATTTTAATATTAGTATTAAAATAGTCAGCTATCTCCCTAAGAGGTCTATTATTAACATGTTGACTAATTTGTAAACCCATTGAACCAAAATTAGGTTCCATTATATCTATATGGTTCTTACCATCAGATGTAAAACTTTTTTTGGTATATAAATGGAGTAGTTAAAAACAAGTAATTACTATCTCCATACATAAAAGCTAAGAAAAAAAATCAAATAACACTATGAACCCCAGTAGTAAATAGAAACGAATAAAAACAGTCAAACTACATCAACGAAATGTCAATATAGAATTCCTGCTTCCAACCCAAGGTGGTGATTATTTGTTAAATGATATGCTAGTACACGTCATAGACCAACAGCTAAAAATGCTGTACCTATCATTACCGCGTCTATCTTTACTTCAGCATATCGAACGAGTTATACGTGTTTAACTTTTATAGTTATTACATATGTATGTAATAACTCGCAAACCTTATAACTCCGACTTAGCTAGGACGTAAAGTTATTTCCTTATTTCTAAGGAAGACTGAATACACCTTAGTTACAGAAGAGAAGATAGAGTCGAAATATTTAAGATCTATCTCCTTCTATAACAACCGCCATCTACTCGATGCGCTTTTCCTTATTAAGAGATTAATAAAGGTTAGTTCCGCGATCACCCATTTAAGTTTCCTTAATACAAATAAATTTTTACCTCACCCATTATGATTAGTAATGGTACTTATTATTAGACTTTTCACTATATATAAGGTGGTATTATTGTCTTTAGGGCTTCCCCGGAGTTTGGCGGTTTAGTATAAGCCTAGAATTAACATTTTACTTCTTAAAAAGTACAGTACAAGTACCAAAAGGGAGTTATTATACTTTCATATCCTTCTTGCCACATTTTTGCCTGTTTCATTCTGCTGTTTGATTTAATTAATTAAACAAAAAACAAAATAAAAAAAGATCTAGAACTAATATACTTTTTTACACTATTTTTCCTGTCCCAATGGGAAGATGAATGTAATCCGTGGACAAATTTGTTATCATAAGAGCTCTTTATCTCTTATTTCCATTCCTTATCGAAATGGTTCAGACTATGTCTTCATTTATAATAAATTATTTAGTTATGTTATTATAAACGCAGGGTGTTCGTGGTAGAATTATTGTAAATAAAGTACTCATCTACTAGTCGTTGAGGCTTCATGTATTACTCTGTCTCTTTTATTTTTTTGTTATTTCTTTTTTTTCTAGGCCCCCCCTCTCTCTCTCCTGCTTTATTTTTATTTATATAAATTAAAAAAAAAGCTGGAGAGAGGGGTCCAAACAGTAATTTAAGTGAAATAACGTCAAAAAAATAAGAGACTAGATATTTTTATATTATTTCCAACATTTATTTAATACATGCTTCGCCGCACGTTGTCCATATTATTTTACATATAATAATAATGGAGTTTCATGCAATTTACCCCGTTTTCTACAAAAGATAGTATATATATATATTAGTATAACTAACTATAATTTATCTGTTTCTATTCATATTTTTTTTTATTTTTATTATTTCTTTTAATAGGTCACTGTTTTCTTCGTAATTGGTATTTTTTTCAGTGATGCTTGCTATTTTTTTGAAATCATAAAAGTCTAATAATTTTTTACCTTTTAAAGGGTATGTATCAAAAAAAGGTATTATTTTATTAAGTATATCATAAAATTTATATACAACATAAGAAGATTGAGTTGGTCTAGTTTTTACTGTTTCCACCAAACCACCATTGAAATAAGTTACTAGGTTTTCGAGTAAAGCGATATCACGTTTGTGTTGTGCTATAGAAAAATAAACATTTACCTTATATGAAATACCTAGGCCTTTCTTTATTTTTGAAGTTTTTACATAAAAACAACCTTCACCATCAACAAACCCAGCTACTCAAAAAGGATTAAAATCTTTTGTAGGTAAAACTAGGTTTCTTACTGTGGGCTCTATACCAGGAAATATACTTAGTAAAGTTTTTGACAATCCTTTACCCATAGAAGCTTTGTATGATAATATCTTGTTTAAACCTTCTTCATTTTTATGCTTATTATCGTAAAGCATATCTACTACTAAGGAGAATAAACGAAAATCTTCTTTTTTTTGTGTTAATAAATTATATTGATTAAAATGAGGTAAAATTACGTCTTTTAATGCACTAATAGATTGTACTGAATATATTGCTGTCGGACTCCCTTTTTTTATTCTTTTAATGATAGTACCTACTACAAAGAAATTTTTAATTTCTTTCAATAAATTATAATCTTTTTCATGTAGTTCTATGGAAAAGATAGGTGCGATACGTAAAGATTTAAATCTACTTTCGTCTTTTCCAGCTCTTATGGAAAAGCTGGACTCTGCATCGCAAAATCCTGTTATTCAATTAGGATCAATATTGTTAGATTTATCTGAATATGATATACCTTTTTGTATATATATACTATTTTTAGTAGGGGCTAGAATTAACCCTGTCCCAAAGTAAAAACATGATCCAAAAGCTCCATCTGAAATAGTGAATGATGATACTGAATATTCAACACCTTGTAGTATTGTGAATATAGTTGCTAATATAATAGTATATAATAGACCATATAAAGCTTTACCTCTTTTCCCGTTAATTAAAAAATGATGTGCATATGTAACAGTAAACCCTGAAGCCAGTAAAAGCACTGTATTTATTAATGGTAATTCAAAAGGATCAATAGCTTCTATCCCTAGAGGAGGTCACATAGCACCTAGCTCGACGGCTGGTGAAAGAGCACTCGTTTTAAAAAACTATTTGTTGCTTTGTTTATAGAAAAGAACATGATAAGTTTTTAAATTTTTAATTTTATACACAACTATGTTAATATTTTCTATTTTTATTCATACTTCCTTTTATTTTCTTAATTTGATCTAGTCCCTCTCGAGTTAAGTGTTGTTTATTTTTAATAAGCAAAGCCGCTTTTTTGAAATCCTCATAATTCTTGGATTTTACACCATGTAATTTAAATTTTTCAAAAATGGGTATCACTTTATCAAAAACATCTGTAAATTTTTCAACTATAAATTCACCATAACCTGATTTAGGTATATATCTACCACAATTTAAAGTTGAAATTAAACTTTTTAGGAACTCTTCATCTCTAACATGTTGAGTTAAAATAAATCTCAATCATACAGTTTCTCCTAACTTAGATTTTGGAGATTTTTTCAATGCTATAAAGAAACATCCTTCAGCATCAGTGAAACCAGCTAACCAGTGTAGACTTTTTATATTTCTATCTTTAATACCTGGTCTTAACATAGGCTCTATATCAGGGAAAGCTAGATTTAAACTGTCTGACATTACTTTATTGTTCATAACAGCTTTAACTGACATGACTTTATTTAAACCTTCTACTGTTAAATGTCTTTCTTGTTCCATATCATTTACTACTTGTTTAAAAAGTAGATAGTCAGATTGTTTATTGGTTAATAAAGGGTATTTATCAAAATGATTCATAATAACTTTTAAGTTTTCAATACCAGATACTCTAAATTGAACAGATTCCGCTCCTAATTTAGATATTGTACCTACACCAAAAAACAATTGAATTTGTTCTAATAAGGCAAGATCCCTTATATGTACACCAATATGAAAAACAGCTTTTACTCTATAAGCCGTTTTATATCTAGGGTTAGAACTAACACCTACATAAAAACATCCTTCCCCATCAGTAAAACCAGTTACATAATAAGGATTTAAGCCATTAGTGGAAGCATAATTAAAGTTAGAAGACATTCCTTTACTAGTCCCTGAGGGGGACTGATCATTAGGTCTGGCCCTTTTGTTTTTTTTGACGTAATTTCTTGGAGAAATTACTAAAAAAAAACTAGAGGACCATCCCCAAAGGATAGAAAATAAATATATTTGGGAATTATAATAAGAAATTTTAGTATAGAATCTTTGTATAGATTCAAAAAGAGTATTAACATATTTTATTAATTGTATAAAAACCCAATTTCTCAGGCACCTAGAGTATACCTTACAGTATTTAAAAAATACTGAGGAACCGTCTACTCGTTGCTCTTTTACAGATATAAGACTATCTGGTTTAGATCCGCGATTACCCATTCCTTGATTTGTATCAAGAATCTCTAATGATGTTACTGTACCCTCAGGCATTAATGGGGCCACTTTATAAGTTTCCTTATAAAGATTAGTTATTAGAGCTTTAGGGGTTTCCCGGAATTTGGTTCCTACCCACAAAGTGCTTAATTTATGGAAAAATGTTCAGAATATAGCTAGGAAAAATAAAGCTTCAGAAACTATAAATAAACCAACACCAAGATTTAACCCTCTTTGAACAGCCAGGGTGTGATTACCTAAATATGTCAATAGTAAATATTTTCTATATTTACTGGACTATATCTTAATCAATAGGTTAAACATACTACTATTAACGTATTAATTTTTAACAAATAGTCTCTGAGGATCCTACTAGGATATTTATCCATCCGTTGGTTTCCTGCTGATTGTCTTATTATAATAAGAGTTTCCAGCAATTAGTTAAATTTTAAGAGAGCACATAAATGTAACAATACTGTTTTTATAATCTTTTTATAGTTTTATAATTTTCCTATCAAAGATCTAATCTTTAGTCTACCTTTATCAGTAAGATGTTCCTTAGATATAATCATATTATAGACAATTTCTCATTTTTTAAAATCATTAAACTTGTTACCCAATAAGGGATATTTATTAAAATAATCCATAAGAAATTTAACACTATTAATAGATGATACACCTATAGATAATATTTCTGAGCCTGTATTATTAGTATAACTTTTAAGATTACAAGATAAAAATAAAGCTAAACTTTCCATAAAAGGTTTCATGGAAGAAGATGTAGGCTTGTCATATAAACGTTGATCCAATCTAAATTTAAGACTAATGTTTTCACTAACAGATCTTTTACGAGTATCTGATTTAGCTTTGCTTTCGATATATTTAATCCCAAAATGTCCATCAGCTTCAGTAAAGCCTGTAAACCAACTATTGTTTGTAAAATTGGAATTATCTATTAAACTTTCTGATAAACCGCCTCCGGGGAAAGAATATTTAGCATTCATAAATTTAATTAGATCATTAAATCTTTTATTTTTAGGTGTTCTAAGTTTACCATGTATTAAATTAATAAAAAGTATAATACCATTTTTGTCCCCAATAATATAACGAAGAACATTTTTACCTGAAGTTTGGAAACGTCCCACATTACCCAATTCTGATTGGATATACGCGTACATACCTAAATTGTTGATATGTGAAGTAAAAACTATCCTAGGATTAAGTACTCGATTTAAAGTTGTATTACCTAAAGCAGGAATAGAGATATGACCGTCTCCTTCTAAGAGACCTGCTAAATAATAACCCAAATTATTATTTGTAAGTAGTCTAGTATCATTATTAGCTTTATAAATACTTAGAGCTTTTTCTAGATCTTCGATAGGAATAGCTTTAGCTATATTCAAATTATAAATAGACAGTATAGTACCTTTTAATCACGTTTTACCCTCTGCTATCACATCTCTTCATCAGAATGACATAGCTAATATTAAAGATGTTAAACTAACGATTAAATTGTATTCTGCATAAGCAAAACCATGAAATGATAAAACTGCAGATGTAGTAAGGCTTAATAAGCTAATGGATGTATATAAAGGTCATGGAGAAGGAGATACTAAATGAAAAGGATGTGCTTGAAAATTACTTCTATTTAAGTTTAACATGGTATTTAATAATAAGTTCATAATACGTCTTTTTTTAAAATCACAACCAAAACATTCCGCATAGCTCTTCTATTATAATTTTTAACGCTAGCTGCTTTTACGATTACCTCTAATTGAGCAAAAACATATAAATTTATGATATATATGCTATACTATATTTTTTTATAGTTATTTTGCCCCGCATGCTTTAACTTTTTTTTTCATATATCACGATATATGAAAAAAAAAGTAGGGGAATAAAAGTTGGTTTTAGAGAAATGTTCTACCAGATTGGACGAATCTCTTTTTATTTTTTACGGCTCCACTTAAAAAGAAATATGGAATATTTCTTTTTTTTTTACCCAGTTGTCTAAACGACGCCCTTATTTTTTCGACGTAATTTCCACCTAAATTATTAGAAAAAATTAGGGTATTTCTGTTTAATCTTTACTCCCACTGCGGGGAGGAAAAAGGGCTTTAATAAACCTAAGTTTGTTTATGTACTCTAGCCGCAATACTGGTTCATTTTTTAAACTAAAAAATCAATGAGGTGTGGATATTTTACCATTACTATTTGAAGAGGTTTGTATACCATCTATAGTTAGTATATTTTTTACCTAATTCAAATATAAACCCTAAAGTCAATAATACAAAAAAAAAAAATACCATCATAATAACTAAACCATAAATATCATTAGTATAACTACTTACACTGTAAGGGCGGGGGGTTTACAGGTAAGATTTCTAGATCAAATAGAAGAAAAACAACAACAAAGATAGGTAGGAGTTAATTATATTTACATCTAAAGATTTTTTAGCTAATTCCTTGGAAGGGTGTCTCTTTAAAAAGTTATTCACTATGATAAAGGGTTATTTATATCTGATTCATCTAATGATTTAGGTTTTCTCCAAAAGTCTGTTCCTTTACGAGAATCATTTTAATAACTTCTGCAAAGGACATAAGAATTGAAACTTTTGAATAAAAACTGAGTAAAAGATCCTATTTTGCTTTGTTTGGTTCCAAGGTTATAAAGACTTTTGTACTAGTACCCTGTTCTTTATAAGTATATTGTCTACTCTCTATGTTAAGAGCACCTTTACCTAATTCAAAGACAAAACCTAATGTTAATAACACAAAAAAGATTAACATTATACTTAAACCATAAATATCGTTAGTGTTTGTACTTACAGCGTAAGGATAGACTAAAAGAATTTCAAGGTCGAAAAGTAAGAACAATAATCCAAAGATGAAAAATGAAACACTAAACTGGGTTCTATTTTGCCCTAAAAATGAGTGGAAACCACATTCGAAAACACTATCTTTTTCTTGGTAAGGATTATGAGGTGCTAAGATTAAATTAACAGCTAATAATATAATAGCTAATATAGGTATAAAAATAATGAAAAAAGTTGTACTTGTCATTTATAAATTAAAAAGTATTAATGCTAATACATTAGCTAAACTTAATAATTCTTCAGGTATAAAAATAAATAATGTTATTACTAATGTAATAACTGAAATAGATAAACTTAACGAGGTTGATATAACAATGTTGTTTATTTTAATATTAACTTTTTTAACAATAGAATTTTTTTCAGTTATTAAACCATCTGCATTAAAATCCTTTAGTTCCTCGTTTATAAGGTAATCTGGCCTATCAAAAAAAATTTGTTTTATTATAGCTAAATAATATACAGCACTTATAACACTTGTTAATATAGCAACCAAGCTCATAAAAATATACCCGTTATCGATAGCTGCACTTAAAATCATCTGTTTACCAAAGAACCCTATTAAAGGTGGTATTCCCGCAAAAGAGAATAAAGTTATACCTAAACTTAGGGCTATTACGGGATTTATATAATAATATCCTTTCAACTGATCAATTAGCTGAATAGGAGAGTTATTAACATCACTTAAATTATCATTGTTTTCATTAGTATCTTCTTGTTTTCCAATACTCTTTGTAGACTTAGAATTATCTACATAACAATATAGAGAGTAACCTATTGTTAATATTAACATAAATGCATTTAAATTGGAGATTGAATATTGAATTAAATAGAACATAAAGGCTTGTGTTGATTCTACAGTGTGTATACTTAAACCTAATAGTATAAATCCTACGTGTGATATTGTACTAAACGCAAAAAGTCTTTTTATCCTAGACTGAGTTAAACCTACAACAGTTCCTATAACTAAAGATAAAAGAGAACTAAACAATAAGCTTGTAGTTCAAGAAAAATCTAGGTCTAGTATTGGTTTACTAGTATAATGAACTAACTCTAATAAGAAAATAAAGATAGAAATTTTGGCAATGATAGCTACAAAAGTGGTAACAACTGTAGGAATAGCATCATATACGTCAGGACTTCAGAAGTGGAACGGTGCAGCGGAAACTTTAAATAAAAATCCTACAGCTATAAATAATAAACTTATGTGTATATAGTAAGATTTATATCAATAAAGTAATCCCGTAAGGTTGTCTTTACTTACATTAGATATGCTAGTTATGATATATAAGCTGTCTAAGTTTGTGGTACCAGAATTTGCATAAAGTAACGCTGTCCCTAATAGTATAAAACAGGATGATAGTCCCCCTAGTAAAAAATACATAAGACCACCCGATGTAGCGGGTTCTGAGTCTCTATAGATAGTTGATAATAAATACAGTCCATAACTTTGTAATTCTATGGATAGGAATATGGATACTAAATCACTAGTAGAAATTAG
This sequence comes from Stemphylium beticola, assembly GCA_029100535.1. Classification (NCBI taxonomy): domain Eukaryota; kingdom Fungi; phylum Ascomycota; class Dothideomycetes; order Pleosporales; family Pleosporaceae; genus Stemphylium; species Stemphylium beticola. The sequence goes on along the minus strand of JARBXR010000139.1, from coordinate 29,082 downwards.
AAAAACACTTCCTGTAACAATAAATAAGATAATTAATGAGTATTCTATAATTTTAAACTGTTCTCCCATTTTATTTAAAAGTAAGGTTCCGTAATAGATTATTTTTGTAAATAAAAATCTAGCCGGGCTGCTATATTCTTTTAATCAAACCTTTCTAGGGTAAAATGAAGTTAATAATAAGATAACGCTAGTAATTAAAAAGATAAAAAGGTGGAAAAAATTCGTAGTAGCTGTCGTATGGAATAATCCACCGAATATTCCTACACCTTTTGCCAAAAATAAAAGATATAAATTGTCATATGCAATAAAAGCTGAAATAAGTAAAATAGTAATAGTTGCTCTTGAATAAAGAATAGATTTGTCTCGTCTTGATGTAATAGCATTAGATAACAGTAATAAAATTAATGAATTTAGTAACATATCAGAATAGAGAGATTCGAACTCCCCATTTACACCCTCTTTTCCGTTAGGAGAGAGGAGATATCGTTTCCTTAAAATTATTCTGGTAAAAGTTAGATGCTAGCCGTAGACTTGTAAGGTTATTTCCATAACACTTTTTTATATAAAGTTAGTATATGGCATGTCCTTTAATGAGTATAATCTATGTATGTTCATGAATGGAGGGATGTGAAGGAGTTGAACCTTATATTTATGATCTGCAATCAAAATGCATAGCCCTATGCAACACACCCCTTTTTTTTTATAGAACTTTTTAAAAGGTCAAAAAGTCTAATTCTTTCCCTTTTACTTTTTTTAATATATCATGATATATTAAAAAAAAGTTAGCCCCGGCGTCTTCATCTTCTTTTTAAAAAAAAAGAAGATGAAGACTGGGTAAAAAAAAAAAAGAAATCTTTTTTTTTTTTTTAAGCGCTGGGAACCCTTTAAGGTCCCCTGCTTTTTTATTTATATAAATAAAAAAAAAGCTGGGAACCCGCAGTGGTATAAAGGTAATATACCTCTAATGTAATTCTAGTGCATCTTTAATATATGAACAAGATAATACCACAAATACTTGTGATTGTATAAAGGCAATACCTAATTCTAATCCAGAGAATGCAATTATAAAGGCTAATGGTAATAATCCTAGGATAAAGAAAATGATACCAGAACTCATAATATTGTATGTAAATCCACTTAAGATATTTAAAAGCATATGACCTGATAATATGTTGGCTGCTAATCTTAATCCTAAAGATACATTACGTGCAAGATATGAAATGAATTCTATTAGTACCAGTAAAGGTAATAATCCTAAAGGACAACCAGCAGGAACAAATAAAGAAAAGAATTTTAATCCATGCTCTTTGAATCCTAAAACTGTTGCACCTAATACAACAGTAAAACTAAGTGAGAATGTCAAGATAAAATGTGATGTTGAGGCAAAACTATAAGGACTTCTTGATAAACATATAGATATATCAAGCCGGACTATATCTTGACTGCTCTATTTAGTAACATGAGCAGCATTTTACGTGTAGTCTCTGAGGACCCCTCTAGTATACACTATCTGTTTTTTGTCTAAAGTATTCGTAGTATCTGTTGGTTTCCTGCTGATTTTTCATTGTTTTATCTTTAGAGTTGTTACGTCTTTTAATAAATACAACAACCATTGTCAAATTTATTATTAATGATCGTATCTAAAGCATTAGAAATTTTCAGCATATAGTAAAATTTTACATATTATATTATCAATTTTAATAAAGCGTAATTAAAAACAAAATATTTGGGTTAGACTATTTTATATCTAAGACGTTTAGTTAATGTATTCTTTTACTGTTCATATTACTTTTAATTCTTTTTATATTTTCTATACCCTGCTTTGTTAAATGATCTTTAGATTTTATTAACTCGGCTACTTTACAAAAATCTAGGTAATCTTCCTTTTTAGTACCTAGTAAGGGATATTTATTAAATAAAGCAATAATTTTATTATTTATATCAGAAAGAGTTGAAACAGTTAAATTTACTTCATTACGGCTAAAATAACATTTACCACAACCTAGATAATTTGAAATATTATCTAATAATACTGAATCCTTAGAATGTTGAGTAATTACAAATCTTAAACCTATATTGTCTGTTGTTTTTTTGCTTTTAGATTCTTGAATAATAACCATAAAAGATCCTTCCCCTTCAACAAACCCTATTAGTCAATAAACATCTTTTATTTCTGAAATATCAACCTTTGGTCTTACTACTTGTATCCTATTAGGAAATGTTTCTTTAAATTTTTCAGATAAACCCCAGTTTAATACAGATTTTATACCAACTAATGTTAGTAAACCTTTTTCAGTTAAATGTAACTTTTTCTGTATTAAATAAATAGATTGTTTAAATAACAGGTAATCTGCGAATTTTTGAGTTATTAAAGGGTAATTATCGAAATGATTTGTTATTACTCTTAAATTCTTTAAAGAGCTAACACGATACATAAATGAATCTTGACCATGTTTATATATTTTACCTACACCCCATGTTTTTTGTACAGCTTCTAAGATTTTTAGATCTTTTTTATGTAAATTAAGTTGAAATATAGGTTTAACTTGTCATCCTGTTTTCATTCTACAATCTTTATAGATAGATGTTGTAAAACAACCCTCTGCATCTACAAGACCTGTAATATAATAAGGATTAAGATAATAAGTGTTATTAAGATTATATCTAGGGTAATTAGAAGTATTTGAAGAATATAGTCTTATTATTTTGTTTTTTAAATTAGTTAAGCTAAATGTTCGGATAATATATATATGTAGGCTCCTTTTAACCATTCCTATTAGATTGTTTATTAAAATGAAAATAAATAATGCATACATAAATGGGAAGTAAGCTTGACCATTTTTATTGTTAATTTGGTTTACAACAATACTATGTATAGTTGCATATAATGTTTCTTGACTTAAAGATCATTTGTTTGGAGTAATTTTTGAGTGGTTAGTTGCTAAAATACTAAAATAGAAAGCTATGAAAGCAGCTATAGTCATATATAACCCTATATTAGTTATAGATAGGTTCATATTTGCTAATAATGGTGTATCTATACTAAATAAGTTTCTTATTTCAAATTGGTCAAGAGGACTTAATATTGTTTGATATTTAAACATATATAATTATTATGTTTTACTACAAGTATAAAATTAGTTTTTCGAAATTATTAGGATAAAGCTTTTAAATATATTATTAAACAATTAAAAATGTTACTATTTAACAATTAAGTATTAAATATGTACTAGCCATAAACTTAATCCTTATAATATGTAATACAAATATATAATACAGATTTATAAAGTAATAAAGTTAATAAGTAATAAATTACATATCTAATAATACATTACATATCAAATATACTATTATAGTTTTTACCCCGCAATATTGTGAGGGGGGGGGAATGATTTAATCCTATTTCGGGTTATTAAGATTCAAACATAACAAATCCTCAACCTAAATGAGGCGCCTAATCAACCTGGCTCTAACCCGTTTATAATATACAATGTACTCTATAAATAAGGTAACTAAAAAAAATCTTTTAATTAAAAATAAAGTTGTACTCAATTTAATGTGTATTACTATTAATATCTAAATCGTATTATCTGAGCTATATTGTTATAATAATACTATAATATATATCGAAAACTGAGAACAAGTTATTAATTATTATATAAGGTTGTCATAAAGAAAAATAACTTGAAAAATACTTTATACCAACTATTTATAAAAATTAACCTTTTACCGACTATGTCTAAATTCATAACACAATTAAACTATGATGAAAAAATTTGGTGGGGGGGGGGGGGGGGGTGACATATAATATACTTTAAAGGATTGTCTGTACAATATCCTACTGTTTTACGCTCCTGATATGTTATATTTGCTATAATATCTGTTAGAATTAGTAGCATAAGGTTTTTGAATATATTTTTTTATTAAGATAATATAAGATATATTACTTGGATACAAGTAAGCCGGGTCATGTACGTAATATTTAACTAAAACAAAGATTAATTAAGGCTTTTTATTTCATAGTTATAATAAAAAACTAAAAGTTTTTATTAATTTAATTTCTGTGAATTACCCAAGCTTATACCTCACTTTTTAAAAGCTATGTTTAAATCACTGGACTTCCCTACTATTCTCCTAAAATATTTGTAATAAAATTAAGATGAATTACATTTGTATCACAAGTTTAAAAAGTTATTTATGCTTTTGTTTAGAACTAGTCTGGTCTAAGTTTATAGCTAGTTAATGCATCTTTACCTAATTCAAATATAAATCCTAAGGTCAATAATACAAAAAATCCTCGGCGTCTAACTTTTAATATATCTTCCTCCCCTTACTTTTTTTTGAATATATCATGATATATTCAAAAAAAAGTAAGAGACAACGTCTCGAAGACTGAGTAAAAAAAAAAGAAATATTGCATATTTCTTTTTTTTTTTAAGCGCTGAGGATGATTATTATTAAATCTATTCTGAAATTTGTAAACTATACTATAAACATCTGAATATAAAAGTTTACCTAGTTTTTCGTTCCTCAAAACTTGTTTTCAGGGACAAAAACAAGTTTTGTCCCCACAAAACTAGATGAGATAGAAAATTATTTAAAATAATCTGTTTACCAAAAAACCCTATTAAATGAGGTATTCCAGCAAAAGATACTAAAGTTCTAAAGTTAAGGCTATTACGGGATTTATATAAAAATATCCTTTCAACTGATCAATTAGCTGAATAGGAGAGTTAATAGTTATCATACTTTTCGTAACTCTTAACTCAAAGGAGAATAAGATTGTTGTTAAACTAATAACTAGAAGAATAATAAAAGCTAAAATAAGTATTAAATAACTGATATTTAACATAAAAGAGAGTATAATAGTAATAGCTGTCGTATGGAATAATCCACCGAATATTCCTACACCTTTTGCCAAAAATAAAAGATATAAATTGTCATATGCAGTAAAAGCTGAAATAAGTAAAATAGTAATAGTTGCTCTTGAATAAAGAATAGATTTGTCTCGTCTTGATGTAATAGCATTAGATAACAGTAATAAAATTAATGAATTTAGTAACATATCGGAATAGAGAGATTCGAACTCCCCATTTACACCCTCCCGTTTGTTCCTTTTTTTTTTATTACGGAATCTACGATTTGACTAGTCAAATCCGTAATTCGTAGATTAAAAAAAGGGTGAAAGGTAGTAAACAATTTCCTTAAATTATTAAACCAAAAGGCTTTTGATATCCATTTAAACTAAAAATAGTAGTCATAAGGTGTTTTCTATAAAGAATAGAAGCCTTTAAAATGAATCGAACATTTATCAGAATATTAACAGTATTCCGCTCTACCATTGAGCTATAAAGGCTATTACATAATGTAATAAAATATCTAGTCCCCAAGAGGGGCTTTACCCTTGCATTTATTTTTTTCGACGTAATTTCGAGTCTTCGAAATTACTAGAAAAAAAATTTCCCGGCGTCTTTTTTGCTTTGCTTACTTTTTTTTAATATATCATAATATATTAAAAAAAAGTTAGCAAAGAAGACTGAGTAAAAAAAGAAATATTCCATATTTCTTTTTTTTAAGCGGAGTCGGTAATTTATAGATAAATAACTTGACAAACGTGAGCTTAAATTAGCGGAACTTCCCACATAGCTTTACCATTTATTTTATTAATCCATTTATAAATTCCGCATTTTTGTTTATTGTCTTGTAATATTTTTATTTTAGTAATTAATACATCTTCATAGACAATAATACTGCTAGTCCCGGCCCCCTAACTTTTTTTTTTTACATATATCATGATATATTCAAAAAAAAGTAAGGGGGGGCCCGGGGGCTAGAATAATAATTATGAAAACTTAATTTAAAACTGGTCTGTAAAATAATCGGACTTTTGAAATGTAATTTATTTAATATGTTTTTAATCTGTTTTTTGCCATGAGCCAGAGGAGAAAGTCGAATTCTCGTTATTAATGCATGAAATTAATGTTCTACCTATTGAACTACTCGGGCTTTTTTTTTAAGTTTTTTACTATTAAAACTATAATACTTTATCATTTTATGATAAAAAAAGGTTATAGCATATATAACTATAAAAAGAATAAAATCGATCAAAACAATAAAACTTATAAATACAATAAAATCTATAAAAAATCTATAAAGTAAAACTATGTTAAGTGAAATAGTTAGCACATAAAAGGCTATCGTTTTTCAATCTAAAACCGTAATAACATCTATTTAAGCCTAAAGTATAAAGTAAAAAGAGTAGAGTATATTGGTTGGAGAATATTTTTTTTAGTAGATACAACCAACATCCTATCTAAACCACATAGATATAAGTATATTTATATTACATGTAATAGGTATACTGTATTAGTCTATAAACGTGTATAAACGTATATAAACTAATATAGCCCATTAAATAACAACCCTATATATAAAAGGTCCCCCTTACTTTTTTTTGGATATATCATGATATATCCAAAAAAAAGTAAGGGGGGACCAAACAGTATACTGGGAGGATACCCTGAATCGAACAGGGAACTTACTGTGCCACATACAGTTGTTCTGCCAATTGAACTATATCCACCTTTTTTATGTAGGGGTGATTCGAACACCCATAAGTAAATACCAAAAATTTATGACTTACCATTAGTCTACTACATATTAATAATGATCAACATATTAAAAAATTAAAATATGTAAACTTTATAGAATAATACATTACTATAATATTTATGGGTAATAAGACTCGAACTTATATGAATTAATTTCACCCCGTCCTAAGCGGGACCTGTCTACCAATTTCAGCATACCCATTTTTAGTGCTAAAAAATAAATTTATTTTAGGATACTGTGTAAATAAACCTTAAGATATAAATATTGTATAAGCAATACAAATATAACTTATATAAACACAACTTAAAAGTATAAACACAACTTAAAATAAGTTAATTCACCTTAAATGTATAATACATTTTAAAATAACTAGATACACCTTAAATAACCTAAATTTAGTTGTATTTTCATTAAACATAACTATTAAATAAATAATTATTAAGCTGTATACCATTTTTAATTTATCTTCTTATAATAAACTAAATACTACTTTTTAAATAATATGCTCGATATAAGATTTGAACTTATAGCTAAACATTTTATTTGTTAATGCATTTAATTAAAAATTAGTACATTTAATTTATAACAAATGTATAAAATACATTACTATGTATTTATATATAAAAGATAAAAATTATAAATAACCGTATAAATATATTTACCCCTTTTTGTAAAAATAAAAGTAACCTTTATGTGTTCAAGTTTAACGGTGTTCGCCTTATACACTTGTTTGTCGCATCGTGCTTAAACGGAAGATTATACAGTTGGTTTGTATGTGGCTGAACAAGTATAATAACGTAGGTGTTTCTGGACGATTGTTACTGAAAACCTTTAGTAAAGAAGTGTAGAACGGAGGTAGTATAAGGTGTAGGAATGAATATAAGCTTACAAATAGATTCCTCATCAGAATCTGGAACAACGGAGTCCCCAAGCTAAGTGGTATCTGACAAAGTTATTTTTGTTCCCTCGTACAATGAGCCAAGTGTTCCCTTTTACTGTACAGATATACCTTATACCCAATGGTAAATTTGATCGAATGAGCACGAGAGGTTTATCTTCTTCCCTCTTATTTTTTTCGACGCAATTTCTACGAAATTGCTAGAAAAAAATTACGCAGCTTAAAAAAAAAGAAATATGGAATATTTCTTTTTTTTTTTACTCAGTCTTCATTTCTTTGATTACTTTTTTTTTATATATCATAGATATATAAAAAAAAAGTAAAAGAGAGTAACGGTATACAGAAGACATGATTGGCAAAGTTAAAGTATGAAAGAGATAAGGTGTAGAATTATGAGCTTTGTGCAATAATGCTAATATGACTTCTACTCGGTTCAACGATTGGATGCCTAGTCTAATTGGCAGCATGGTTGCTTTGTTGGCACATCTAAAAATAACATGGTTGCTTTGTTGGCACAGCTAAAAATTGCCGTCGCCTTGTTGGCGTTTTAAAGTATAAGTACCACCCTTTTCTCCCGACTATTTCGTTTTCACCACCCCACCAAGGCATCGCATACCACAACCTACCGTCCACCAGCCATCCTTTCGCCAACCGCTTTTATCAACACACTTCGCCAAACCACCCTTCCACTTACCATACCACACCACTCCCCACATCATCCACACCACAATGGCTACTACTGTACCCTCGACCAATTCCCTTTTAAAATCTGGACTACCGAACCTGTCCACCAAAATCTCGACCCGTTTTCTTCCGAACGTCTCATCTTTCGAACTCTCCTCGATTCTGATTTTCCAGCATATCACACGATATTGAGCCAAGAAGAAACAATGACTAAAGTTGGGCTGAGCCCAATGCTCAAGGAGGAGCTAGCTGGATCCTGGTTCAACCAGACACAAGAAAGCTACACAAGAGTTGGATTTTTCCTCAAGAAGTCAGACGGCACTGAAGGGGAGCTAATCGGTGAGGGAGGAGTGGCTAAGCTTGACAACGAATGGCCTTAAATCTTTTACCAACGATAACGATCGTAGTTCTGGGGAAAGGGATACGCCTCTGAGTTTGTGGAGAAATTTAAGGAAATCTGGTGGGATCTGCCTCGTAAGGACACACGCATCTTTGTTCAGTACATCTCTCTGGATACCCGGGAAACATCTGTGGCAAAAGAGCGATTGTGTGCTACGATCAAAATGCAAAATATAGAAAGTAAAGGAGTGATGAACAAAACAGGGTTTGAGTTGCGTGGAGAACTCCAAAAAGATGGAGATATATATAGGTTTTGGCTATACATTTCTCCAAAAAAACAGGGTCAGCCCCTTGTTAAAGGGGACACGGAGAAGACGTTGAAGAGTTGGATGGAGATGGACTGGAAATAAGGATTTAGGAGAAAAGGCAAGACAGATATATTTCTATCCCCCAGCGCTTAAAAAGAAATATGGAATATTTCTTTTTTTTTTTACTCAGTCTTGTTTGCTTACTTTTTTTTTAATATATCATGATATATTAAAAAAAAAGTTAGAAGACGCCGGGAAACTTTTTTACATATATCATGTTATATTAAAAAAGAAGACGCCGGGCTATTTGAGAAAATTTAACTTACTTAAATACATTTACCTTTTTAACAGTATACTATATACATCTGCCATACACCCCAATTCTATACACTATTTCAATGAAAACATCTTTTTTAGGTATGCTTCATTATTAAAACTAAAATAACCTATAATACAATATATTAATATATGCCCAAGACAAGATTTGAACTTATAACCTAAACACCTTCAAAGTTTCGCTCTACCAATTGAGCTACCTGGGCTTTTTTTTATCTTGCATTTTAAAGTTACTCCTATTTATTTACAGCTAATATACTCCATCTATTTTTAAACACAGCTCCCCTATTTTTATACTTACGAATAGTTCATTCACTAATATTTAAGAAATTGGCAGCTTGTACATTAGAATTAAAAAGTTTTTCTTTACTTGTTTCAAGATCTAATAATTTAACAGGTGAAGATAGACCAGATGAAAAAGACATTTTTAACTTAGACTCTTTACTGTGTTTTCTATTGTTATTACTATTTCTTTCCTTCATTTGTACTATAGTAGAGTAAGAATGCTTAAACCCTACCCTGCGGGTTCCCAGCTTTTTTTTTATTTATATAAATAAAAAAAAAGCAGGGAACCTTAAGGGGTTCCCTTACTTTTTTTGTTTTTTTTCTTTTGCTAAAGGTTTGTAGTGGATTTAGGCAAAAGAAAACAAAAACAAAAAAAAAGTTACCATCTTAAAAGAAATATTCCATATTTCTTTTTTTTTTATCCAGTCTTCGATTCTTTTTTAAAAAAAGATGAAGACGCCGGGGCTAACTTTTTTTTAATATATCATGATATATTAAAAAAAAAGTAAAAGGGAAAGGAAGAACCAGCAAACTTAAGTATATTGTAGCTTGGTATTAAAGTATTTAAATAAAATTCTTTCTGAGTAACCTCTTCCAGCTTTTTTTTTATTTATATAAATAAAAAAAGCTGGAAAAATGCTCAAGTATCTCCAACCTCCATACACTTAAATCATACTTTAGTATAACTGAGTATATAATAGACTTATGTTTATATGTTTTAACATAATTAGTATTTAAATAACATTTAACTCTTCTGTTTATAACCGTACTACTTCCTATATAAGGACTACCAGTACGGTATTTATTCACCTGTAAACACCAGACTTACCTTTATTATCCTTTCAAATTTGTACCCTTTTATCTTCAAAGTTATTATACATAAAGAAGTAACTTATAAAGCTTCATTTACCAAATTTAAATTTGAATATAAAAAAGGGGAATAAACTGAAAAATAAACTATAAAAATGTAACATAAGATCGACATAATATTTGAAATTCAATATAAAGTACAACCATTTTTTTTTCAACATAATCTTATGTATTTTGACATAATAATGAGTGAATAATAATTTGATATTTAATTTTAACGTTGGAGATATTAGGACTCGATCCTAAAATAACGATATGCAAAATCGCAGTTTTACCAATTAAACTATATCCCCTTAAGTTAATACATAAAAATAACTTATAAAGTAAGCCCAAGCGGGGTTTGAACCCGCGCATTTAACAGTGAAAATGTTACGTCTTAACCACTTGACTATTGGGCCTTAGATTTTATATAAATGCTTAAAAACGCAAAATATAAGAGTAAAAAAAAAGTAGTTAAATACCATGTAAAAATGACAATATTGTTTATTTATGTTTAATACTTACATCTTTAAAAATAAAAATTTATAAGTAAAAATTTTAGGTAAGCCTGTTTCGCTGGTTTACCTCAGCGCTTAAAAAAAAAGAAATATGGAATATTTCTTTTTTTTTTACTCAGTCTTCTTTTCTTATTACTTTTTTTGTTTGATATATATATCAAAAAGTTAAAAAAGACGCCGAGGAACTTTTTTTTAATGATATATTAAAAAAAAGTCAGCCGGTAAGCCTAGTTATAAATTATGCCAATACTACCCTTACTTTTTTTTAATATATCATGATATATGTAAAAAAAGTTAGATCGGGGATGTCCCCTAAATATTTTATTTGTTTTGCCAATATTTGCTGGTGACTTAAGCAAAACAAATAAAATATTAATAGAGGGGGAGAAAACCCCTTTAGGGACTAGTATTATAATTACATGGGAAAGAATGGTTAATTACTATCCCCAAAAGGATCCCTAAGGTATACCCGTAGGGTACACTCTGCTTTTACAAGGACTTGTGACCTTACCATATAAATACAGAGTAGCTTTCACACCATCTTTCTAGACCGGTACAACCGACATAAGATAAACTAAAGCGAAAAGATATTACGCGACAAGAATCATATTAAGTGACAAGAAATCAAAAACCAAACCAACGTATTGGAGATTTTGAAGGTTATTTGGGGCGCCACCCATCAACAATCTCCTACTAACCCACAGGGATACGCTCATGTGTTTCGTTTTTCTAATATGTTGTTTATACTGGTCATGGTGTGTTGGGAGTTTGTTATACCACAGCACCTGTATATATAAGTTACAGAGTGTTAATGTGGTGGTTATTAACCTTTTCTATAAGGCCAGAATGACTTGAACACTCATCTGAGCTGTTATGAGCAGCTTGCTTTGCCTATTAAGCTATAGCCTTTAACTATGCGGACAGAGGACTTGCACCCCTATTTACTGGTCATGAGCCAGGTATGTTACTATTACATCAATCCGCGTTAATTCTTCCCTCCCCTACTTTTTTTTTCATATATTGTGATATATGAAAAAAAAAGTTAAAGCTTGCGGTTATTTTTTCGACGTAATTTCGAATATTCGAAATTACTATCCTCTCCCCCTTCAGGGTCCATCCCCCCCCCCTTTTGGGGACTAGCAAAAAATTAGCCCTCCAGTCTTGTTTAACTTTTTTGTTTGATATATATATCAAACAAAAAAGTAAGAAGAAAAGAAGACTGGGGCTGTTATTTTTTTTTTTACATATATCAAGATATATGTAAAAAAAAAATAACTGGGAAAATATCTAAATAGCCCAGTACGAGAATTGCACTCATATCTTCCGATTACAAAACGGGTGCATTACTATTATGCAAACCAGGCTAAATAAAGTATTTTTAATGATAAGTATGTTATTTAGTTAATGATAATAAATTAGTACTTTATACCTAAGAACATCAAAGCCCTTTCAGCCAAAGCCTATAATCCCTTAACCATATTGTTAGAACTAGAGTTAACTGTAGCAGCTACTTTTCTAGCACTAACCCTATGAAAAATTTGGATTCGTAATGTTATACTACGTTTCTAAGAGTATCCTAAGATAAGCTTCGTGCCTAGATGCATTCAGCACTTATCTTAACTAACATAGCTTTCCTGCCATGCCTATACTATGTATAAATACTTGAGTATAAAAGTATTACCATCTATAGCTCAAATAGGTAATAAATTCACATGAATCTATCTATATTACTCTCCTTCTTCTATAGATACCCACTTTCTACTCATTAAGGAGAACCTATTCTTGCCGTAATTTATCAGGTTAATATTAAGCGCATAAACAACAGGTAAACCATAGGTTACCATACCCAACTCCTTTCGTACGAAGGGGCTATCCTTATTTTACTCCAATTTCCTCTAGAAGATAGAAACCATACTGTCTCACGACGTATTTAACCCAGCTCGTGTAGCTCTTTAATCGACGAACAGTCGTACCCTTCATGATTCCTGCATTCATGTGGATGAGCTAAGCCGACATCGAGGTGCCAAACTGCGCACTCAATTTGTACTCTCTGGCGCAATTAGCCTGTTATCCCCAGCGTAGCTTTTTCAATAATACAAGACCTTTCCTTACTGCGTCTTGCGGTCTTTATGCCCTGCTTACGCAACTGATAGACGTGTATGTCAAACAGTAAAGCAAGATTAAGCCATTAAACTTTGGAAGTATATATCAACATCATTTCTTATAGAGGTATTCTAAAAAAAATAACTAATAGTGTTATAATAATATCTTCTTTTACAATTAGATATTCATTATTAATACTATATATACACCTATTTTCCACATAGGTAAAATCTTACTTATATTAAATTGTTTTAGTTCTAACTTAAATAGAAATATAACTGAATTAGTTATAGATACTTTATAAAAGTAAATATAAAAAATAACAAACTAAATATAGTAATTAAAAAATTAAAATATACAAGGCAATTATTTAATAAAAGCCCTATATAATTTGCGTATAGCATATTACAAAAATAAATTTGGATACTCCCAGGTACTCTTTATGGGATCTGTGCCCCGCATAAACCATCTGCTAGCCATTGTCTCCTGAGCTTGATATAATCTCCCTCCTTTTATGGATTACATTCAGACGTCAGTTACAATAATGTAACCTATTCTACTGATATAACAACCAGAGTAAAGGTGTTTCAATTTTGTCGCTCAACTACCTTATTCCCTAAAACCTGTTAAATTATACCCTATAACTAGTAACAGTAAAGCTGCATGGGGTCTTCTCGTCTATCTAGAGATAGGCAGTATCTTCACTGCCATTCCAGTTTCACTGAGCCAATCATTGAGACAGCTGTTGCATCGTGAGATCATTCATGCGCGACATCATTTAAATGCCAAGGTATTTCGCTACCTTAGGACCCTCATAGGTAAGGCCGCCATTAAATGGGGGTTCCTTCAAAACCTAGCCTATTTTAGTCGTCTAAGTAAATCCGTTAACCAGCCATCATTGGGCAGATAGCGCACTCTATACATTGATTTACATCTTACGCAAAGTGCTGTGTTTTAATTAAACAGTCGTGCAACACCATTTTATGTCTCCTCTTCCTAAACTGATATTAATCAGTAGGAATGGCACACCTTCTCCCTCAGTTACGGTGTCAATTTGCCGAGTTCCTTAATGATTGTTAGCTCAAACGCCTTCGTATTCTCTACTAGCTTACTTGTGGTAGTTTTTAGGTACGGTTTTATATGTTTAAGGAAGCCTAGTATTATCTCTCTAGTTTATTTACTAGTCCCGAGGGGGACTTACCTTTAGGTCTGGCCCCTGTAGGGGACCATCCAAAAGGATAGTATATTTATCTACATCCTTAGACTATATGCTTTTCCAGAACATTTTACTCAATTTCTTTATGTTGTCACATATAATCTCCTCATCATTTTATCCTTTAGGTTTAATTTAGAGACCGATTAACTTTCCCATAAGCTTAAGGCGAGAGGGCCTTTTAGGGGCATCCTCTTTTTCGTTACTCGTGTCAGCATTCTCACTTGGGATATTTATGGAAACCCGCAATTTAGCGAGCAAATTACAAATGTAATTATGAAAATAGATGTATCCTTCCCCTCTATTAATCCAGTTTTTATAAATTAAAAAAGATTCTAAGGGGTTTATTACCTATTTTTAATCCTATTTACCCAATGTTCCGCTACCCCATAAATAATACTTAAATAATCTTTAAGTATATTAAAATAGGATTTAACCTAATATTATTATTATGGACAAGGTGTCGGTGTTTTGTTTTAGATCCGTTATATCTTCGGCGCTTTTAACTTATAAGGTTAACTAATTAACCGTTTGAACCAGTGCTCTGTTACGAGGTCTTTAAAAAATGGCCGCTTCTAAGCCTATTTCCTGGTTGTATAGTTTAAATACTTCCTTACTTTCACTTAACAAAAACTTTGGAACCTTAAACACTTGTTCTGGGCTGTTTCCCTTTTGACACACAACCTTATCGTTAAATGTCTGATAGTTCAACACTCATCATTGCCCTTCCGAGAGCAAATACTCGCGAATAGAGTCTTCACGACCCCCCCATATGCACAAGGCATTATATACCCTAATAGGATATTAATGCACAAATTGTCCGAGATTACAGTTCTGTACCTGCTATGATGTTATTTAAACTACATACTTACATATGTTTCGCGGAAAACCAGCTATAGTAGTCAGGATTGTCTTTCACTAACTTACCACAGTTCTTTGGATATCTTTACAACGATAACCCATTCGGCCTTTTATAAGCCTGACCATGGTAAGATCACTACTCTTCGGGTCTCTAATTAGATACTAATTCATTACTTAATAATTGGATTATCTAGGCAAATTGATTCTTTTTTGTGTATTTATATTATTATATTGTCTATCTTGTTGATTTCTATTATCATTTAATATATCACCACTAATCACTACTTGCTTGCATCTAACTAGAACTTGCTGACCCATTATACAAAAGGTACGCTCTCATATGTTTATTAAACTTACCTTGAGCTGCTTATAAGACTACTATTTTACATACTTCCTTCACAGTACTATTCTCTATTTCTTGTATATTATATTAAGGCTTAGAGGAAGGTTCCCCTATATTCAAACAGATTAATCCATTTTACTTTAAGCCTATATCTATTTTCATTCACACTACTAATAGAATCTCGTTTGATTTATTTTCCTGAAGCTAATAAGATACTTCAATTCACTTCGTTTTTTTTATAGAAATTCTTCTACCATTTTCCCTAATAAATGAAAATTACTCCATCATTTTTACGGTACTAATGGTTTAATATACAGCCTTTTATTATTCTATAATAGTCTCTTTATATACTAGCCATAAAGTTAATCCTTATAATATGTAACACAAATATATAAGGTAATAAAATTATGAAATAATACATTACATATCAAATACATTACTATATATTTTTATCCCCCCCTATTTTTTGTTAGTTATTTCGTTTGTTTTTTTTTTCGACGTAATTTCTATGAAATTACTAGAAAAAAAAAAGAGAAATAACTAACAAAAAATTAGGGGGGGAAATAAATGATTTAAAATCCCATTTCGGGTTATTATGATTCGAACATAACAAATCCTCAACCCAAATGAGGCGCCTAACCAACCTGGCTCTAACCCGTTTAGAATGTACAGTGTACTTTAGTAAAGTATAACATAGTTATACTATTTATATAGATATAATGTACTTATATTGTATAACAGATAATCTATTTATAAAAATACAAGATAATATGCTTATATTGTATAACAGATAATTTATTTATAAAAATACAAGATATTATACTCATACTGAATGACAGATAATCTATTTATAAAAATAAAACAGAGAATCTATCAAAATATAACAGAGAATATCCGATTCGAACGGATGTGATTTTTCAACCAAATAAGTTTCAAGCTTATCACTTTAAGCCACTCAGTCAATTCTCTTTTTTAGTTTGTATTGTTCTATGAACTAAAAGATAAAATAAATTGTTCATTCTTATAGTACAGGTATGCACAATTCTATCTTAATTCATAAATGAAATATGTTACATATACTTAAAGTACAAGTGCGTACAAGACTCGAACTTGTAAGAACATGTCCGTAGCATGTCGTTATACCAATTTAACTAACGCACCTTACTGATTCCTCAACGAATTGAACGTCGATCACATCCTTATCAAGAATGCGCTTTACCTATTAAGCTAAGGAACCTTTATTACACATATAATATTTGAAAATTTAAAACAATTAAACCCCGGCGTCTTTTTTGCTTACTTTTTTTAATATGTCATGGTATGTAAAAAAAAAGAAATATTCCATATTTCTTTTTTTTTTAAGCGCTTAGATTATTAAATTAAAAATATTAAAACTTATATATCTTTTCATTATATTATAGCAAGAGCATCCAGACTTGAACTGGAAATTTGAAGTTTGAAGCTTCCTATTTTACCAATTAAACTATACTCTTTTTAAAATTATTAATAACACCTTATATAAAATTGAACAATACTTTTTAATAAAATGATGTTTAAAATTAAACTAATGTTGATAACCCCATTTTTGAAATGAATTAGACTCTTTATTGATTTTTTTATTAATCTAAGCGCTTAAAAGAAATATTCCATATTTCTTTTTTTTTTTACCAAGTCTTGTTTGCTTACTTTTTTTTTAATATATTATGATATATTAAAAAAAAAGTAAGAAGACGCCGGGGTTTAAAAGATTTGTTATTGTTTTCAATATAATTACCTGTGGAAGACTTAATTTTATAAATATACTACATAAATACACTAAATTCAAAATAATGAAATTATTGTTATTATGTATAACTTATACTATCTGTATAGATGTGTAAATATTCTATGTCTAGATGCGTAAAAACTTTATCCCTTTAGATGTGTATAAATATTATATCTATATTCGGAAAAGAGTGGATTTGAACCACCAGGTGTTAAACACAATATTTAGCAAATATCTCGCCTTACCTATAGCAACTTTTCCTTTTACCTGCAAGATCATAAAATTTTAATTATAAAAACTTTGACTAGAATTGGGGTTAAATATGGAATAGAAGTTAAACCTATAATGGATGTTGAACATATAAAAGTTAAGTGTAGAATGGAAGAGTATGAAATTAAAAACCGCCTCCCCCCCGCAGGCTTGCGGGGGGGGGGAGGGGAAATATATAATTATAAAATTCATTATAGAGTACGAGTCAGACCGGGCTTGAACCGATATCTACTTTCGTGACAAGAAAGTCCTCTACCATTAAGTTACTGACCCAATACGGCCAACCGAACTCGAATCGGTACAAATCGTTTGGAAGACGAATGGACTAACCAATTATCCTATGGCCGCTTTTTTTGTTTTAATAAAATCCCCGGAGGCGAATTCTTTCTATTTATTAATATTGTTTAATGCATATTCCTATATAAACTGCTCTAACTTTTTAATCTTTTTTCCTCAGCGCTTAAAAAAAAAGAAATATGGAATATTTCTTTTTTTTTTACTCAGTCTTCGAGACTTTGTCTCTTACTTTTTTTTCATAATCTGCAGTAACATCTATACCCCCTAGCTTTACTACTAAATAGATTCCTTTAATTGGTTGTTTAGAAAGATAGTAATTAAAGTGAGTAGGAGAAATACCCATATAGTTTGAAGCTTTTACGATAGAAGAAACAGCAATAGGAACAATAGCAATAAACCTAAACCTAATAATATTATATGCCTTATATTGAAACTTGGTCGGTAGTTAATCAACCTTACTTTTGAATTGTTTACTATATTTAATCTTACCATGTAGTTAGTAAGGATTTGCACCCTACAACCTAATAACTTTAACTGGATTAGGCATTAAAACTTCATCTAACTATTTATTATAAGCTTTAATAGATTAACTTTCTCTAATTAGAAATATGATATTGCTTAAATAGATGGTATTACTTAAATAAATGAATGGTCTACCATTAACCTATAGCCGTATATATTTTTTAAGATCTAAGGGACTTGAACCCTTATGAGAATGATTAAAAGTCATACGCTTTACCATTAAGCTAAGATCTCTATAAACATATTTACTTACCATTAATAAGTAATAAGAAATAAGTGATTCGAACACTTAACCTGCCGCGTGTAAAACGGATGCTCTACCAATTGAGCTAATTTCTTTTTTTTTTATTGTTTAAAAAGTTTCTTTTTTTTTTCCAGTTATTTTTTTTTTTACATATATCACAATATATGAAAAAAAAAGTAGGGGAGGGAAGAAACAAACAGGAAAGACGTAATATTATTTTTAATTTTTTTTTTATTTTACATTCGTTTGTGGCTTTAGAGTAATAACTATTGCCCCAACCATCGCTAGTAATAATATAATGGATGTAATTATTAATCATATAGAATAATTACCATACAGTATATTTCCTATACTTGTTATATGAGAAGTTTCTGCTAAATATCCATCTCATGACACAGATGTAACATTCGTTAATTTTTTTTTAATGCTAAAATGGTATAGTAAATTATTAGTCATTACCATATAAGGTAAAACATTATTAACAAAATAATTAAAGAAACTACCTACTAATATAGCTAAAGGTATACTATTAATACTATCTATTAATAGTTCAGATATTCTAACATTTATTAACATTAATATAAATAAAAATAAGATAGATACCGCTCCAACATACACAAGTAAGTAAGATAAACCTATAAAGTTTAATCCTGTTAGAATTAAATAAGCAGATATACATAAAAATAAACCTATTAAAAATAAAACAGATACTATAGGATTTTTACTAATAATAACTAATATACCTAATAAGATAGCAATAATGTACAATAAATCTAAATTAACTACATTATAACCACTAAATGTCATTTCATTAACTATATACAACATATAAAATTGTTCTTTACCCTTTTCATAACTATTATATGGCTATTATATAAGTAAAAATATGCCTAGTCTATATTACGATTATATAAGTAAAAAGTATACCTAGTCTATATTACTATTATAATAGCCATTAACAAATAACCATATATATAACTATGAGGTATAAACTGCCCTCTATAATTATTTGTAACATTGTTTGAAATAAATCTATTCCCCCTAACTTTTTTTTTACATATATCATGATATATTCAAAAAAAAGTAAGGGGGGGGGGAATAAATAATTAAATGTGTTAAGTAATTAAATTCAAAAAGTAAAAGGCTCTTGGAATTCACTTAAACTGCAAAAATAGTAGGCATAAGTCTTCTATAAATAATGCAAGCCTTTAAAATGAATCAAACATTTATCAGAATATTAACAGTATTCCGCTCTACTAATGATCTATAAAAACTATTAAATAATGTAATATATGTATAAAATTAACTATATAAGAATTATATTTATAACACAATATAAACATTTAATTATATTTTAGGAGACAAGAGATTCGAACTCTTAAAAGCGTAATACTATTGAGTTTACAGCTCAACCCTTCTTACCAATAAAGGAACTCTCCTTTTTTAATGTAATTACTATATTCTCCGGTGAAGTTCAAATATGTATAACTACACGCTAAAACTATCCAAATATCAGCTACTTATATTTAACACATTTAAGTATGAAAAATTTATAAAAATTTTCAGTATAATTACAAATAAAATATTACAATACTAGTCCCCTCTCCGAGGGTCCTTGACCCTTGGGGAGCGGGACAAGGCCCTAAATATTTTTTTGTTTTGCTTAAGTCACCAGCAAATATTGGCAAAAAAAAATAAAATATTAACCGGCGGGACTAGTATTGCAAGTACATATAAATGGCTGTTTATTACCATAGTGTGCCTTCGTTTTTACAAGGACTTTATATCTTTCCGTACAAATAGAGTAGCATACACCCTGCATCCGAAGACTCCTGTAATTTGTTTCTCCATAGTTAATCCTATTTATTTCCGGTTATTTTTTTTTTACATATATCTTGATATATGTAAAAAAAAATTACAGCCCCAGTCTTGTTTGCTTTGCTTACTTTTTTTTTAATATATCATGATATATTAAAAAAAAAGTTAGAAGACGCCAGGGCTAAACTTTAAAGTCTTAGTGTGGAGGTCTGATGCCTTTTAACTTGACGAGGTTTTTCATGTAGCTTTTATCCGAAGAACGACTTGAACGTTCACGACATAACGTCAACAAAGCTTAAATTTGTCCTGTCTACCAATTCCAGCACTCGGATTTTTACTATCCCAAAGGGATCCCCTTAGGGATACCTTTTCAAGGGGTATCCCCCAGTTATTTTTGTTTTTTTTCTTTTGCTCAAGGTTTGTAGTGGATTTAGGCAAAAGAAAACAAAAAGTTACCATCTTAAAAAAAAAAAGAAATATGGAATATTTCTTTTTTTTACCAAGTGTTCTCAGCGCTTAAAAAAAAAGAAATATGGAATATTTCTTTTTTTTTTTACCCAATCTTGTTTGCTTACTTTTTTTTAATATATCATGATATATTAAAAAAAAGTTAGAAGACGCCGGGGAACTTTTTTGTTAATATATCATGATATATTAACAAAAAAGTAAGCAAAGAAGACGCGAGGGCTAATTTTTTTGACGTTATTTCTCTTTTTTTTTTCTAGTAATTTCATAGAAATTACGTCGAAAAAAAAAAACAAACGAAATAACTAAAAAAAATAAGGGGATAGAATATTGATAAAATAAAACAATATCGGTAAAAATTATAAACCAAAAAATAACTATGCTAATTCAATTTTTATATAAACCTATCCTTATGTCTGGTTATTTTTTTGATTCATTTATCATTGAATCCAAAAAAAAATTACCGGCCTAAATGCCAGCCCCACTAGCATTCAAAATTCAAAATGCCTACTAGATAACCATATAAACTTTATATGAGCCTGTTTATGGATTTGAACCATATAAATAACTAACAATTTATGCTACTTGCACAGATGTTTATGGATTGAACCATATAAATTGATAATAATTTATGCTCCTTGCACAGACTTTTTTTTGGGTGTATCGTTAATATTCATTTATCCCGGGCTAGTTCCCCAACCCGAACCGTATTTCGACTTAACACCAATTAGAGTCACGCATACGAAGATATTTCTGCCAAAAGATCTAAACCTGTACATTTAGACTAGCAATCCGCAGCCACCAAACTTATTGCACATACTCCTTTCAGCGCCTGACGAGTGGTTAGTACCTATCTGAGATAAAATTCACCGTGATGTGATTACTCACGATTACTAGTAATTCCTTTTTCATGCAGTCGAATTTCAGACTACAATCCATACTTTATCCTATTTTAGGGATTAGCTCCAATTCGCATTATTGCATCCCTTTGTAAAGGCACATGTGGCACGTCTATAGCCCACAATATTAAGGCCATGATGACTTGTCTTAGTCCCTATTATCACATCCAATTGTAAGCGGAGAGCTGCTTTATTGTAATAAATAAAACAAGGGTTTACGTTAATTTAATGGACCTAACCAAATCTCACGACATTAACTGAAGACAGCCATGCAACGCATGTGGTCTAAAAATTCAAAAAAAATATTTTAGGTCATTCAAATTGTGGTAAGGTTATTCGCGGATCATCGAATTAAATAACATACTTCACTACTGGTTTCAGAAACGGTCTAATGATTTCAGTTCCTGCGTTGCCACATTACTCTTGAGGTGGAGTGCTTCCACTTTCATTTATAGTTCCGCCTTAAAGCCAACCTATGGCACTCATCATTGTCTGCCCAGGTTACGGGGGTATCTAATCCTCTTCACTCTCTGAGCCTTCGTCCCTCAACGTCAGTTATAGCACATTGCTGTTTTCCTCTTTTTTTATATAAGATCTATCTTTTATAAGAGAAATTTCTTCTAATTTAGAAATAGCAAGTACATGTACATAGAGGTTTGCCTTCGCCGTTATCAGTCCTATTGGTATTAACAAATTTCATCTTTCCTCCAACAATTCCGACATATTCCTCTCACATATCAAACTCAAGTGTACCAGGTACTTATTTAAGCCATTGCACACCGTCTAGGTACCCTATATACCTGTTAAAGATGAATAACACTCGTCTCCCTTGTCTTACCGCGACTGCTGGCACAAGATTTGGTCGAGACCTATGGATATAAAGTTTTCATAATAAGCTTTATCCAGAACTTTATAAGACCTAGTCAAGCAAGTTAATAAACTTATTATATTAACTCTCATTCCTGCAAGTTGCTGGTTCAGCCGTTAGGCCATTGACCAAAATTCCTCACTGCTGTACTACACGCACTGGGGTTTTTTCAGACCCAGTGTGGTCAATAGACCTCTCAGTCTTGACTACGGACACAAGCTAAATATGCCATTACCATACTTACTACTTATCCGATGGTTATTAATAATCAACTAAGAGCGAAATACTATTTCTTTTAAACACATTTATTCTTAATATTATTAACCTTTATATCTAAACTTTTCAATATAATCGACCACTGGGTGATTAGATCTAGTATTAATAAATAATAATAAATGGTTATTATAAGGGATTTATTTTGCCTTACTCTTAGGTAGCCATAATACCACTTACTCACCTGTACACCACTTCAATATACATAATTTATACAAATTAAATATTGACGTTCGATTAGCATGTGTCAAGCATTTACATAGCGTTCACTCAGAGCCATCATCAAACTCAAATAAAAATAAAAAATGTAAAGTACTATATATTAACTAAATATTACCCCGTTATTTTTTTTTAGTTATTTCGTTTGTTTTTTTTTCGACGTAATTTCTATGAAATTACTAGAAAAAAAAAGAGAAATAACGTCAAAAAAAATTAGGGGATACCCTTTGAAAAGGTATCCCTAAGGGGATCCCTTCGGGGATAGTAAATTAAAATCTATTCGTTCTAACTATCTTTCTTATCTAAGACTCGAACTTAGATTAGGATATTAGGAATATCTTGTTCTACCATTAAACTAATAAGAATTTTTTTTTATAAGATAAACTAGCTATACCATTAAATGAATAGCTATTACTATAGAAATCGTTATTCTTATCTAAGATTCGAACTTAGATTCAGATATTAGAAGTATCTTGTTCTACCATTAAACTAATAAGAATCTTTCTTATTAATTATCTCATAAAAGTATTATAATATGTAAATGTAAAATAGTTTATTTAAAATCCTCTATCTTTTCACCCAGCGCTTAAAAAAAAAAGAAATTATTTCTTTTTTTTTAACCCAATCTTCTTCTTACTTTTTTGTTTGATATATCACAATATATGAAAAAAAAGTAGGGGAGAGAGAAATAAAATGATAAAAAGGGTTATATATTTTCATAACTATTCACTTGGGTTTTGTTTTGGAGCATACCCATAACATTACTATTAAATTCTATATAGTGCATATAATTTTTGTTTATTATGTTATATAACTATTAAACCATTCATTCGGGTTTTGTTTTAGAGTATACCCATTACATTACTATTAAATTCTATATAATTCCATGGGTGGACTTCCTGAACATGGGCACGCCACCATCACCTACGGGATCACCCTTATTCGTCACATGAGCAAGCACAACCCACCAAGCCACCACAGCATCATAAGACACAGCACAATACCAGCACATTCACCAATCAGCACAATAACAATACCATTATCACGAGAAGCAACATCTGTCACATAATTACAGGCATGAGCGGTAAAAGCAGCAGCATGACCAGCAAGAGCAGCAGCACTGCAACATGGTAATATAATATTTTTAGTTAGTACATCCTACGAAAAGACAGAATGAATACCATAAGCATTTTTATTAATAATTAAACCCTCCTTAAATTTTACATCATTTAAGAGATAACCTCCGTAAGCATCTTTTGTGTAAGGTTTAGGTTCTACTATCATAGGTAATTTAGTAGGTAAAGTGAAAAGACGTTCTTTTTTTTTAGAAAAACTCCTATCCTTAACTACCAAAATACTTTTATTTTTATCTACTTTTTTTTTAGTTAAAACCCTTTCCAACATATCAGTATTATCAAGAATATCTATAATTTTACATCCTAATGCAGAACGTAAACTATCTCTATGTTTATCTTCCAAAATATTGAAAAACTTAGGATTATTTAAACACCATATTTTATATCATTCAGAATAAGACACTTTAATATCATTTTCTTCAATATATTTATCTTTCAATATATTAAAATATCTGCTTAATAACTTTTTACCTATAATTAACGAAACACTAAGCAAATTATAGTGTTTATCATTCTCAGTTGATTCATGAGTATAAACTAATAAAAAGTGCGAACAACAAAGATTCAACATAAATTCTTCATCTACAACCTTAATAATATCAGCAATGAATTTTTTATCTATCATAGTACTTTTATTAGTACTACTACTCTTTTTCAATCTCCTTATATAATCTTTAATCTCATCCTCTTTACCCATCATAAATTTGATTAAATCAGGTACTAATTTATCTGTATCAATCCCTCCTACAAATACGTATCCCTATTATTAGCAAAGAAAACATCGTATTCGTTAATTATTATACTTTCAATCTTTTTTTGTATCTCAGCATTAACCAACATATCCTCCCCGCTACAATTAAGGTATAGTTGATCCAATAAATGTAACATAAATTTAGATGTATAACTGCTAGTTTGTTTTAAATAATCTTGTATATATTGATCTTTTTTAACCAATTTATTAATACCATAATCTATATTAGTTTCTGGATTAATATCTTTAATGGTAGAATAATTTCTACCCAATACACCTAAAATACGAGGAGATACCTCCCTAGATACAATTGTATTCACAATGGATGAATGAGTGTGAATTCATCTAGTTCTCCCAATAGATCCGTCTGGGCCAATAAAAGTTCTCCCAATAGATCTGTCTGGGCCAATAAAAGTTGTTGTTTTAAAAATTTTGTTCATTTTAGTTTTATAAGTTGTTTAGCCAAGTTGGGTTAACGAAGCCCTAACAATTGTTGAATTCGTACAATCAGACGGACTACATTAACGGGATAGCTAGAGTAGACATTAGCTCAGTTTTTGACAGTCCCTAGTCTTTCGACTCGACAGGCTTGACGGAGCAAACACTACACCTCCGGTGGTTAAACCCCACGATGGGCCGACTTTCCCAAGAAGAATTAGAAGTAATTATTGTTATAATGATGCTCCCTAACCTTTCCGTCCTTAGTCTGATACTTCTTAACATATTCTTTCTGTTGAATCCAAAGTATTGGATTACCCCATCACAACGAATTCTTCTCTTATTCAGATTCAGTCTCCGGGAATTTAGTTTCACAAAATTTCCTCGACAGTATTCTGTTTAAATTACCTTTGGATTGTTGGGGTTCGAGACAAAGACCAATCCTACAATGGATAATTTGCCTTAGGCTAAGGAGGAGGATTCTAAAGGAACCTGGGTTCCCAGCTTTTTTTTTTATTTATATAAATAAAAAAAAAGCAGGGCTCCATGCAATGGTTGGGGCTTTATCCAAACCTTTACGTCCTTAGTCCGATACCTTCACAAAGAAAGCTCGCGTTGGATATATACTCGTAAGGCGCAAGGATGCGAGGAACCATCATCACAATAATTACTGTTTTAAATACAAAAAAAAAACGAATATTCTCTCGAGCTAGCTAAATTTGACCATATAAAAAAATAAAATAGCTATTTATTCCTAAATAAAATAGCCTATTATTACTTTATTCATTGATGGTTTTCTGGATCTAGTGTATTTAGATGAATATAGTATAAAACTTAATTCTGAAAGCCATGGTTCTATACTACGTTCATAGCGAGTGATTTTTAAAGCGCCTCGAAATCCTTGTCCCCCCCCTCTCCTGCTTTTTTTTTATTTATATAAATTAAAAAAAAAGCTGGAGAGAGGGGTAGGATATAAAAATATAGTACAGCATCCTTACTTTATAGGTAAACTACTAGTTTAATTATAAAGTAAGTAATTTATTTTATATCCATGTGTGGCTCTTTAAATTAACAAGTTTTTACTATAACTATAGTAAACTTTTTATAAAATACACGGTTTATAGTTTAAAAAGATAAACTAGCCCTCTTTTTTTTTTAGTTATTTCTCTTTTTTTTTCTAGTAATTTCATAGAAATTACGTCGAAAAAAAAAAACAAACGAAATAACGTCAATAAAAGTGTAGTAAAATCCAGTTTTTAGCAATATATTTTATATGAACAGGATATATGCCTACACTTGTTTTTTAGAGAAATGTGACCCCTTGCTCCCCTTCTATTAATCACCTTTATGCAAGCAAAGTTATATTATCTAAAAATAATAAATACAATAACCTTACTATAAAGACATCCGGTATTAGTATGTGATTTGAAAGGTGATTTTTATCTTCAAATGCCAAAGATATCGGTGTATTATACCTAATATATGCATTATTTGCAGGTTTAATTGGAACTGCTTTTTCTGTTTTAATAAGATTAGAGCTTTCAGGACCTGGTGTTCAGTATATTGCTGATAATCAATTATATAACAGTATTATTACTGCTCATGCTATTATTATGATTTTCTTTATGGTTATGCCAGCTTTAATTGGAGGATTTGGTAATTTCCTACTTCCATTAGGATTAGGAGGACCTGATATGGGATTCCCTAGACTTAATAATATAAGTTACTTACTATTAATACCTAGTATTGTACTATTCCTGTTCGCAGGTGGTATAGAAAATGGAGTAGGTACAGGGTGAACTCTTTATCCACCTTTATCAGGTATACAAAGTCATAGTGGTCCAAGTGTGGACTTAGCTATCTTTGGATTACATCTTTCTGGTATAAGTTCTCTACTAGGAGCTATGAATTTCATGACAACTACATTTAATATGAGAAGTCCTGGAATAAGATTACATAAATTAATATTATTTGCTTGAGCAGTTGTTATAACAGCTGTTTTATTATTATTATCATTACCTGTCCTAGCCGGTAAACTAATTCTGCCGGCTCTAAATTTGGCCGTATTCTGGGAACCGTTATACGAAAGTATATCGCAATCAGCAGGTAATCTATTAAGTTTGAACTTTTTAGAGAACCTCAGAGGCTATACGCCAAAATATTTTTGCTGTAGTTTGGAACTTTTGACCTTTCCTTTATGCACAGCTGCTAGATGCATTCATACTTATAACAATAGTAAAAATTTAAATAAATCCCTTTTTAGTTCTTATTTAACTGGGCTTATTGAAGGTGATGGTACAATAATAACACCAAAAACTTTAAGAAGCCCTAAAGGTAAGTTAAATTACCCCGCTATACAAATAGTTTTTCATTTAAAAGATTTACCTTTAGCTCTACTTGTTCAAAAAGAGTTAGGTGTAGGTTCATTATCTAGAAAGAAAGGGGTAGATGCTTATATATTAACCATAAATAGCTATGAAGGTATATTATTAGTTATTTCATTAATAAATGGAAATATGAGAACACCTAAAATACATAGTCTTAATGCATTAATCGATTTTTTAAATAATACTAAAGGAACCAGTATTGAAAAACATCCTGTATCTAAAGAGTCTTTAGATTCCAATCCATGACTGTCAGGGTTTATAGAAGCAGACGCTTCTTTTCAAGTAAGAACTACTCTTTCAGGTAAATATCCGGCTACGCGGCCCCAGTCTTCTTTGCTTAGCAAAAAAGACGCCGGGGCTAAATTAGAATGTAAATTAGAAATATCTCAAAGACGAGAAGATCACAAAGGATATGATAATTTGGATTTCTTAAGTCATATTGCTGAGTTTTTAGAAACAGAAGTAAAAAAAATAAGATCGGATAAACCAAAACCTGAGTATAGAGTTAGAACTACTAACCTTAAAGGTAATATGAATGCTAAAAATTATCTTTTACAATTTCCTCTATTTGGAACTAAACATTTAGATTCATTAGATTGAATGGAAGTAGTAGACATGTTTGATAGAAAGGAGCATAATACAGATGAAGGAAAGGAAAAAATAGTAAAGATCAAATCAGGTATGAACAATTTCAGAACAAATTTTACTTGAGATCATTTACAAAACTTCTACAACTTAAAAATATAAGATATGGTCCGATCAAGCACGAGAGTGTTTGCGTACCTACACTAAGTTTTAATAACTTTTTAAGCTTAAAGAACAACACTTTAAGCTATGGGATTTCATCCAGTAGGTCAACAAATTTAACGGGAATTACTATGATATTAACAGATAGAAACTTTAACACATCATTTTTCGAGGTAGCAGGTGGTGGTGATCCTATATTATACCAACATCTTTTCTCTAAACTAGTATTTGAAGAGTATTTGATATTATTAACATTATTTATTTTTCCAAACTTTAATCTACAAAACCCTAAAATACCCGGAGTTAATTTACTATTACAGAGTTCAAGTCCACAGCCAGATTTAACTAGAGCTATTGAGCGGAGGGGTATACATATTGGTTGGCGTACCCATAAAAATTCGATGACTATAAGTGAACAGTTAACTCATTTACAGGCGGAAATGGATTATTATAATGATTTGAGAGATACAACGATTTATTATAGTCAACCTATAGAGAATAAGATTTATTCTCTTCAGAGTGAAATGGAGGCAACAAGAAGACAGCTACCTATTCAACCGCAAACACAGCCGCAAACACAGCCGCAAACACAGCCGCAAACACAGCCGCAAACACAGCCGCAAACACAGCCGCA
>JARBXR010000138.1:0-69574 GCA_029100535.1 Stemphylium beticola | reverse complement strand
TAGTAATACAGAGCCATCCTCCACTATTCTCTTGCAGTGTGAAGCAAATACTATTGCCTATAACTGCCCCTTACAGTCTAGTTGCCAAAAATCTAGAACAGTTCCCAGACGTTCGCCTTCGACTGTGTTCCCGTCGCATAGAGGCAGTAACGCAGCTGAGAACAGAGGGCAAGGAAGCTGTCCATTTGGATTTGGACGATTCAAAAGCTTTCGCCTTCGCTCTGGCCGGTGTGGATCGCGTTTTCCTGTTGACTGGCTACACCGTTACAATGTTGACGCAGAGCAAGACTTTTGTGGACTCTGATAAGAAAGCCGGGGTACGACACGTCGTCCATTTGGGTATTTTTGGCGAATGGGATTGCACCGACCCGTATTTTGTTTGGCATCAGCTTATCGAGAGCTATATTAAGGCAAAGCGGCCTCGCCTGGACACACCTTCACCCCAATATGTTTATGGACAATTTACTGGCCGCCACTCCTCCGAAACCAGATCAGTTAACGCTCTACGTTAAGAACTATCGCGTAGGTTGGGTTGCGGTAAGCGATATTGCGGCGATGGCGGCAGCGGCTCTATATGAAGGGCCAGAGAAGTACTACGAACGCGATTACTGGATGAGCACCGACGTGCTGAACGGCTCAGAAGTTGCAGCAATTCTGAGTGAGGTTACTGATCGCAGCATTGCATTCGATCCTCGAGGACCAGGCGACTTCAAAGCCATGGTATTAGCCATGGGTTTAGGGGCGGAACCTTGGTATACTGAGGGCGGGGTTGATTTTATGAGGCAAGTTGTGGATGGTCGGATGGGTTATATTGGAACTATCCGCAACGATATTCCTTTCGTGCTTGGAAGACCTGCTTTGACCTTTCGAGACTGGGCCAATAAGCACAAAGACGTGCTCGTGAAACTTGTTAGTGCTACCGATCAGTAGAGTGGCCTACGAGAGAACAGAACACACGGGATTTGGTTTCGATCGCTTGCAAATTGAAGTAGTATCATCGCACAGTAGCCTCCTCAAGGGCACATGTCGTGTAGTGCCAATTTGATCCTTGTATAGCAGACCATCGTCTACATGTTTTAGAAGACAGATGGAAACACAGGCGACGCGGCTCCCTGCTGGAGCGGACCGGACTCTTTCCAACGCATCATTGAGGTTCAATACATGCCTGACGGAGAAGCGTGTTTCATAAAAGTAGCAACCTTTTGAATATTTGTCGGCTCCCAGGGGTAATCTTATATGAATGCAGCAATCAATAGCAACGCAGGATGCTACTTTACAACCCTCACTTCTTTGCTCCAGACCTAGCGAGCTTCCTCATAAAAGCATTCTGCACACCCTTTGTCCCCTTGAGCTCCTTGTTCCTACTCCTGTTCACCTCCATATACGCCATAGTTTGGCCACCAGATAGTTCCGAGAGCGTGCCGGCCGCCCTTCTGACCCCATTCTTCTTCTTGTTGCCCTTGTTCGAAGCGTACTTGGTGCCGAAAGCATCACCCTCAATCCTCTCCTCCTTGGCGTCTTCTTCGCGGGCAAGCAATACATCCATTAGTAGCTCTCGGCGCTCTTGTGGCGTCGCGAAAGCCAGTTGAGAGAAATTTTCTAAACCTTCGAGACGGGTGATGACCTTGAATGCGTATCCTTGATCAACGAGGAAAGCTTGCCGTTTTGACGAGTAGTACATTTCGTCTGTATCTTTGGATACGAGAGAGTAGAAGAAAGCGTTGAAGCCTTCGTCGTTCCTTCTCTTCGCTCGCAAGATTCTGCCCAAGCGTTGCGCCTCCTGACGACGGGAACCGTAATGTGAGGAGATTTGAATGAGACAGGTTGCCTCGGGGAGATCGAGACTGGTATCACCAATCTTGGACAAGAAGATGGTGTTGACGAGTTCATTGTGTTGAAAGTTCTCCAGGATACGAAGACGTTCTTGTTGAGGGGTTGCACCATAGATGTATGCCTTGCCAAGCTTGCGCGAGTACTTCTCCAATGCGTAAACGTTGTCAGAGAAGACGATAATCTTGTCGCCTCGAGACTCATGGTAGTTTATCAGGAATTGACAGGCCTGGAATTTCTTTGGGTTCATAATGGACAGCAGCGCGCGCTTTTGCAGAGAAGAAGGCTTGAGCCATTCCGTGTAGAACTCGGGCGTCATTTGACACCAGACCTCGGCGCACTGGACTTTGGCAATATGACCTTGTTCTGACAGCTCTTGCCAGTTGGCTTCGTAAAGCTTGGGTCCAATTAGAAAGTTCAGGTCATCAATCTTGTCGTCTTCTCGGAGAAGGGTGGCTGTCAAGCCAAGCTTCGCGTGCGAGGCGATCTCGTATGTGACCTTCTTGAAGATGTTGGCGGGTACAACGTGCACTTCGTCAGCTATGAGCAGCCCCCATTCCTGCCCACGAATGAACTGCATCACCTTCTCAGCATCGTGCGACCGCTTTCTAGCATTACTGATCATAGAGTAGGTACTGATAATGATACCAGCCTGGCGGGGAAAGCGGGTCTTATTATCTGCTGTGAAGACGGCGACGTCTTCTGGGTTGATATTGGACCACTTGATAAATTCGGCTCGCCACTGGACGACGGACATGGCACTGGTGCATAGGACGATGACGGACTTCTTCACACCGCAGGCGGCTGTAATGCCAACTAGAGTTTTACCTGCTCCACAGGGCAACACGATGATACCGGAACGGGCACGAGAGTTGGAAAACATTTTACTGAGAGCCTTTTCCTGGTAGTATCGAATCTGTGCGTGGGGCTTCAGGTCAATTTCTAGATTCGGATTCGTATCGTCGTTGTTGAAGTCGTACTCTTCGGTCAGCGGCAGACCAATGGCTCGGCAACGTTTGACAACCTTTTCGCGCTCCTCGCTCTTGATCTGGAACGAGTGAACTTGAGCGACCTCGTCATCATCATCGTCCTCGCGTAGTGTAGCAATCATTTCGCTTGGGGCAGGGTTCTGTGGGGCTTCGGGCTGTTGTTGCTGCGCCATGTTGTTCGCACCAGCAGCTAACTTGGTACCTGGAATGGCCATCTGACCAATCTTGGGTGCAGCCTCTTTGATGAGGCCATCGGTCGAGTCGGCTCTGCACTCGGCTACAATGGGGTCGCGGAGCAGCTTCTGCAGTATAGTGGGATCCTCACTCTCTATGTAGGACAGTGTTTTCTTCAGGACAATCTTGGCCTTACCGAAAGCGGACGTGGACTTTTCGACGAATTGGACGATGGCGTCGGAAAGGGCAGTCTTTGAGTAGCGGTCAAGCTTCTCGATGATTTCCTGCTTGGAATGGCCGACAC
Source organism: Stemphylium beticola (assembly GCA_029100535.1). Lineage (NCBI taxonomy): Eukaryota > Fungi > Ascomycota > Dothideomycetes > Pleosporales > Pleosporaceae > Stemphylium > Stemphylium beticola. The sequence goes on along the minus strand of JARBXR010000138.1, from coordinate 66,277 downwards.
TGACGGCGGCGAAGAGGCTGTGGGTGGTGAGCTGGTATTCATGCATCTTGGAAACACGCGACTGCGGTTCGGCGATGTTGATCAAAAAGTCCTGAGCCTCGTCGAAGAGGGGATGGAAGGACTCGAGGATGATGCCGCCTGCATCGTTGACCCATAGCGGCCGGTTGAAGTGGTCCGACTTGAGCGGTGCACTCCACTGGTCCGACTTTCTGAAGAGGTCGGCGGCCGCGTCTCTCACACGGCCAGCGCGTGCACGCTTGGTCATGGCCTTGACGTCGAACTCTTCCTTGAGCTGGTCAAATGTCTCCTGGTCGCTCATGGGCCCCTCGTCATTGTCGTCCCAGCCATCTTCGGCTTCGGCGTCTGCGGCCGTCTGCCCGAGCTTGCGTTTTGGCGGCATTATGGCGGTCGCCGTGTGGTGGGTGGCGAGCGGTCTGGTATGAGCAGAGGGTGTGCGGAGATGGTGGTGAGATGCAGCGACGGGATGCAACGACGAGCGTGGGAGCGTCCAAGGTCGAGGAAGTGAGTGATGAGGGACGCAGGCAGAGAGGCAACAGAATATGACGGTGCAGTGATTATGTAATGCGCAATCCGAGTAAGAGAGGGTAGTGCAGTGTAGGTAGGTGACGCGCCTGGACGCGAAAGCATGTGAATACCCAGCCGGGGTTCGTTCGTTTGCTCACTCGGGCGGGCTGGCCGCCGACGTCACTTGGCCTCCCTCCCAGAATTCAGCTACTTAGTAACCAACTGCAACGGCACATTGGAAAAAAAGTGCATGCGCATAAAAACGTGACATGCTTCCCAATGGGCGCATCCGACTCGAAACTCTCCTTCAAGCAGGGCATCTTCCGCCTGTCTGAGCCCAAGCAGATTCCCGCCGACGACGCCTACTGGACTGGCTTCTGGGAACTTCCAGAGTCGACCGAAGATGTCTTCTCGCTCTTTTCGCCCGCAGACATTCGTCGCACGCGCGACAACAACCTCGCCAATCTCGAGACGCTCATCCTCGCCGTCACCTCGCGCCTGATCGTCCTGCGCAACCACCCCTCGTTCCCCGACGCCGAACTTGCTCCCGAGCGCGACGCCCTCAACTGCATACGGGTGCTTACGCGACTGCTGCCCTTTCTCTACGAGGCCGACCATTTGGAGACATGGGAAGACCACTTCTTCTGGGCCGCGCGGCGGAAGCGCAGTCGGCGGGGCCAGCTGGTGCGAAGCGAGGTCATCTTCGACGAGGCCGACCCCGAGCAGACGCCGACAGAGAAGGAGCCCGAGTTCGAAAAGGCAAAGCCGCTGGCAGAGGAGATCATCGACACGCTCATCGACCTGCTCTTCTTCTCCGAGTTCACCCTGCCCAAGGTCACGGCCGGCAAGAACAAGGTTACGTATGCAATATGGCAGAGCGGCGTTGGCTGCAACACGCCCGTCGCCTCGACCAAGGAATTCGAGAGCAACAGGACTGAGATCTTGCGCCTGCTACTGACCCTGGCCAGCAAGTCCATGTATATGTCGGCAGGTATGCATGTCGTCGTTGCACAGAAGCCCAACCCATGCTAATTCCCGACAGGCGTGCTACCTGTCAAGGGCGTCAAGGCCATCACGTACATTGCGACATGTTCAGATAAACAGGTGGTTCTTTCTGTACTCTGCTCGCTCCTCAACACCGTACGTGTCCCCATCTGCTGCTGCTACATGTCCACCCTGACCCCCCGCAGACCCTGAAATACAACCCCGCAACATGGCGCGTGCCCTACGACCACGTCGTCTTCAAGGACCAGAGGCAGGTCTTGGTTACGTACTGTTTGCAGTTGCTTCTCGTACTCATTCTCTATCCCATCCCCGAGCCTGGTAATGGTCCGGCACCCAAGAACTTCTTTCGTCACTTCCTCGGTCGCCTGCATCGTCCACAAGACTTTCAGTTCTTGGTCGATGGCATGACCAGAATCTTGAACCAGCCGCTCCAAGCAAACACGTCCTATCTCCCCGGCAGCCACAAGTCGCTCACATGGGCCCCCGAGATGATCATGCTCTTCTGGGAGGCTTTGCAGTGCAACAAGCGCTTCCGCTCCTTCATCATCGACACGGACAGGGCCCATGACTTTGTCGTCTTGGTTCTCTATTACGCAATCGATCAGCGCAATGACCCGTCCAAGCAAGGCCTTGTGCGAATGTGCATTTTCGTGCTTCAGACTCTGAGTGTCGAGCCACAATTTGGCAAAAGTCTCAACAAAACCTTCGAAGGCCAGGAGTCGCTTCCACCTAGCATACGTATACCCAACTTCCACGGCACATATGCAGACTATGTTATCACGGTACGCAACTTGATAGCTCACGAAAGCGCCTACTAACAACAATAGTCCATCTACACACTACTCACCACTGGTAAAGGTAGGCTTGATGCCATATACCCTGCCTTACTTGCCATTCTCAACAACATCGCGGCCTACGTTAAGAATCTTGGACGTGCGTCAAGTTCCAAGCTACTACAGCTCTTCGCTTCCATGTCTTCATCAAGCTTCTTGCTTGCAAATGAGAACAATCATACGCTCCTCCACTCACTGTTGGAGGTTCTCAATGCCGTAATAGAGCATCAGTATCAGCGTAAGCAATATAGCCTCGACTTCCTTGTACCCATACTGAATCGCGAGCAGACAATCCAAACCTTGTATACGCCATTGTTCGTTCCCGGAAGCGATTCCAGGCTCTGAGGGACTTCACGCTCGAAAGTGGCCAGAAGGAGCTCGAGCGTCAGAATCAGCAACGTAAAGAGAGCGGAGACGATCTCACACGCACGAGCTCCATCGACAGCCTCAGAAGTCCTACAGTCGCTCGGACACCCACTCTGGGTAATGTACCGGAAGAGGATACGGCTTTTGCCATTGGCGACGACGATGATGATGATGCTTCTGACGCGGATGCGGACGACTCACGCACATCCGTACCTCCACGGTCGCCTACACAATCACCATCGGGTGCTTCGAGGAGTGTTTCAAGGAGTGCATCGATAGCATCGTCCGTGGATGATTCTGTGCCCCTCCAACTCAGAGGCATGTCAGAGAAGGCACGTGGGAAGATGCCAGTGGGCCAGCCAGCCTTCTCTCGCCAGAACAGCATGACGAGCTTGCATAGCGCAGCTGGCCCAGCGTTGGCTACCAACGAATTCTTCACCCCATCTGTCCCATGGGTAAGTCATGTCTCCGCAGACATAAAACTTGGCTAATTGGGAAATTAGTTGGAAGGATGGCGTTCGGCGCTACCATTGCACACAATTCTCATGCTGATATCGGAGCTCGGCCCAAAGATGCCCAGTTCGGGTAGCTCCAACGACACAGCAGAGGCGTTGAAGATCATTCGTGAAACCGAAGTGCGTGGCATCGAGCCCTCGCCGATCAGGGTGCATATCTTCGAATGGTCTCCCTTGTCTCTTGGTTGGTACGAGTCACTGCTATGGGGGTTTGTCTTCGCAGCCGAGATGCTCGTAGCGAAGGGCACTGCTGGGGTTTGGAACAACACTAGTATAAGGCTGTTCAAAGTTCAAGAAGCTGCGGCCGCAGCCCCTTCACTACTGCAACCAAGAGGAGCTGTGGATGCAGTAGGGAGCAATTTGGTGCAGCGGATTGGCTCTCTCAACCTGCGAGGTGCTGCTGCTCAAGCCGCGCAACGCTCACCTTCGAGCAGCGGTAATCCCGGCGCGAACACAGTTCGGGACGTATAGCGGAATGTCACGACTACGCTTCGGCAGCCACATGGCAAAAGCGACTTGCCACTAGCTTAGTTTCAGGAAATAGTGGTGGGTTCGTGGGCGATGATTGGTGTGCCTGTCATGGAGATCAGATCCTTTCTCCTGATTGGGTCTGCCGTTTGTCGATCACTTTTGGCATCATTTGCACAGCCACAGCACTCGCCACACACCCCGAACTAAGGAGATGAGTAGCCAACAACAATTAGATATTATTTTCGAAGCACTTCTAGATCGTTCTCACGGCTTGCAACAATGAAGCGGAGACACGCAAGCTTCGAGCCCGTGACTGGCATATGTGAAGACGATCTTATCTCCTATTGTCATCAGCGACGTGGATCAAAGTCCGGAGAGGTACCCCATCATGCCTATACTGTTATTGCTACCCGTTGATCCGCTCTTCTTCTATATTCTGCCATGTCCGGCGCTTGTAACGGTGACTGGTTTCTATAACAGTTCAACTTATCACGCAGCAACAAGAAGGCAGAGAGATATTTTACTGAAGAACGCTGGAAAACATGGCATCTGCACCGCACGATGATGAGGCTATCACAACGTATAGTATGCATGTATGCATGATTTCCTTTGGCGCCTGTTCGTTCTGCTGACTCTCGTTTTCTAGGTATCAGCCAAGTATCTTGAGCTCACAAAGAAGAAGCTTGAGCTGACGCGCTTGCCCCGTGAGCTGGACTTGCCGGATGAAAGGCGATGGGAGCAGGGTACGCCCAAAAGCGTGCTTGAGCCCTTGTTGGACTTTTGGTAAATTAGTCTCTTTAGCAATACTACTCGAAGCATTCGTTGTAATCTATACAACATGCATGAGGCATCCGAGGCTTGTGGAAGGGATGTGTTTCCAGATGGCAACACCTTATCTCCGCAGCTTGATACTTTCCTTCCAGATACTAACAATTGGCCAGGCTCGAAGGCTACGACTGGCGCGCTGCCGAATCACGCTTCAATTCGACACTGCCACAGTATCGAACTACCATTACAACACCTCCCTCCTCTGCGTCGTCAGCTGCGCATTCGCTGCGCATCCATTTCGTACATAAGCGTTCAAAACACCCCAACGCCATACCTTTACTGCTATCTCACACCTGGCCTTCATCATTTATCGAGGTCCAGCGCGTCATCAACGCGCTAACGGACCCCCACTCGCTGCCGGGTCATGATAAAGCTACACCGCAGGCATTCCATATTGTAGCGCCGAGTATACCCGGTTTCGGGTTCAGCGATGCGAGTATGGAAGAAGGGTTTGGTCTAGATGGAACAGCCAAAGTGTTTCAAAAACTCATGCTAAGGTTGGGTTATGAAAAGTTTGTTGCCCATGGCACGGGATGGTATGTTTGCTATTGTTGTTTGAGACGCATCATTTTTTTTTGTTAACACCTTGTTAGGGGTTTTAGCATCTGCCGCGCATTGGCTATGCGCCACCCGAAGAGCTGTTTGGCGGTCCATACCACGAATCCGGCCTTCCAGGAGCCAACATATAAACGCGGCCCATTACCGTACTTGAAGTATCGCATCGCAAAACTCACGCGAGCTAAAATTTCAATATTGAGCTTTGGGTACATTCCTAGCGATGTCCGGCCGCAACCAGGAAAAGCCGAGGAGGAGTCAACAACGCAGAACAAGACGTACGGTGGTGAACTGCTAGGACCCGCGTTACATGACCTCTATTCGCTTCGACCACAAACCCTCGCGTTTTCTCTATGCGACTCGCCCGTCGGTCTGCTTGCAGCACTTCTGGATGTTATTCACACGAGAGATGTACCACAACGTCCATTCTCGGCGAGATCGAGAAGTCCGTTTCTTTCACCTGTTGAGCTGGAAATGCAACAGGGTGATGAAGAACAGGAAGACGGAGAAGATGTACCCTCGACTTCTGCACTGCCTCAAGACCACCCTCCAGGGAAAGATGCTGGCGATGGCAAGTGTTACACGTGGAGCCCGACAGAGATATTGAACTTTACGATGCTGCAATGGTTACCGGGGCCTGAAGCTGTAAGTGAATTTTTCTTTGTAGTACCTTTACAGATAGTAGGCCTGAAGACTACAGTGTGAATTTTTACAACCGCGCGTTGGCCAAGAGTACTCTGAAGCCTGCAGCGCATCCCTGATCGCTATGCTCTCCTTCATCACTCGCTAATGCATAACCAGGCCCTCCGCTGGCTCCGCCGGGCACACATGGACACAAAAGAGCCCTTGTACCATGGCTATACACAGACTCCGCTAGGCGTGTCGACGTTTCTGCCACACAACAGCAATACGGCGACCCCTCTGATGTGGGGTGCTAGCTCTTGGGACATGTCGTGGGTAAAACGACACACTGGCCGTCCTGCTACGCTACCGGGCTTTGAGGCACCAGATTCGCTAGTGCTAGATTTGAGGGAGTGTTTCGGAAGTATGGTGGGGAAGGGCAAGGTGGTGTTGAAAACGCCAGATGGGGCAAGTTAGATGGTAAGAAGTGTTGGTCGAGGATATAGGTATATGCGGGTGTAGTATGTTGCTATAGCTGGGGAGGCAGCTAATGCGGTGCTGTATAATGCTAGAACGGGCTAGAATGGTGCGGTAGTGTACGGATGCATGTTCCTGGTCGTCGGGGGTACGCCGGTGATTTACCATGGTCATGCTGCTACGAGAGGCTGGCGTTCCCAGGTAGAGGTATCAGCCATGCGGAAGCGGTGTGTATTGTCGACGGATAGGTGTCTTGCAGTAATGTCTATAGATTCATTGTAGAACAGTCGCATGGCGTTCAAGGTGCACATCTTAGTGAAGTTTAATATTGATAATGGACATGAGAGAAAGTGGTTGGAGTGCAAGGAGATTGGGGAAACAGGAGAGGTTTGTCGTTGGAAGGATATCCCCTGCAGGGCGATGTGTACCTGGTTGATGACGTATATGTGTGAAATATTCAGATGATTAGGCGCGCTGGGGAAGGCTGTGAGGGTTGGCAGTCAGGCATAGACGGCGTGTTGGGCAGCGAGAGGTATGAGGCGACAGTGTGTTTTGTGGCCACTTTGATACTCCAAAGCAGTGGGAAGAATGGATATAAGGGTATAAGTCTGGATAGTATTAATGTCATGGGTGCTGGGCGGGCGGCGCCTAAGGCTGAGTCGGCTTTGGTGGCCGTGGGCGGGGCGCTCCAGCCTTTTGGGAATTGGCGGTGACGTCCTAATGCAAAAACACCGCACTCGTCAAAAATCGCTGTTGCGTGAACGCCCGAAGCTTCGACGACGTCGCCCCAACAACTGACAGGTTAAATTGCCCATCTGACAGGCGCATCCACTGCCCACAGTACGTCTTGCTCTCCTGACACGCTCAACACGACCAAAAATCGTCGAGCCCGCCCGCCTTATAGCTTTGCAACAGAGTTTGGCGACTCATCGCAGCCAGACGTCAGCGCCCAACGCCATTGCCCTCTTGACATCGTCACGCTGGCAGCCCTATTTCTCTCTCTATTTCCTTTCACTGCATAGGCTATTGTAGCCCGCAGACTGTCCATCTCCGCCCACGTCGGCTCTTCTATGCGTCGCGAGGACCTGGTACGCTTTCTGTCCAAGCCTGCGAAGTGAGTCGTGTCTCCGCCAGAAGCAGTGTATCAAAGACTTTCCAAGCGAACACCGCGCTGACCAGTACTCCCCCCAGGCCTCGATAACACCCGCCACGCCCCCGCACCCACCACCGCCCATCTTCACATCCCACCAAAGCAGATAGCCTCGTCTGCTGGACCCGATACTTGGCCAGGGTATCGGAATCTGGTATCGCGAGGACCCCATCGACTGCCACCATTTCCCGGCGAAAGGCCTCGTTTATTCCCCTCAACGCCCGCCCTCCCTAACATCGACTACGGTCGGTCTTCCACTCCCCTACACACTGCTGCTGGCACACGCCAGCCTCGCCTACCCTTTGCGACCCGTGGGCCAATTCTTCTCAGGCGAGCACCGCATTGCTTGTCTGAGTGAGGTTGTGCTGCACACAGCTGTATAGCTAGCCCAATCTCCAAGCTTCTACCGAAGCCCTCTCGGCAAACCACCTCCATCATATCAATTTCGTGCGCGCCCCAGCCACACAAACACACAAGAGATGGTCGCTACTGAGATCCCTCAGCACTACACTGCCTCGCCTTCGTCGCACATTGGCACCCCTCATTTGACCATCAACAAGGAGGCTACCATCGATCTCGACTCCACCAATTCATTCGAGGGTCCCGAGAAGCTCCTAGAAGTATGGTTTAGTTCTTCTGCCACCGACCTGCCTGGTCAGGCTGGCCCGCTCGGCCTGAAGAAGGTGTCGGCCGAAGTATGGAAGGACATGCTCGATCTGGTCAACTGCAAGGTTCTCTCCGTCATCGAGTCTGAACACGTTGATGCCTATCTCCTATCCGAGTCGAGCATGTTCGTCTTCCCCCACAAGGTCGTGCTCAAGACCTGTGGTACCACGACTCTGCTTTGGGGCCTAACTCGCATGCTGGAAATCGCTGCTGAAGCCGGTTTCCCCTACATTGCCCCGAAGGCGTCTGGTGTCGCTCCAGCCGCCACTCCATACCGCGTCTTCTACAGCAGGAAGAACTACCTCTACCCCAACCAGCAGCGTGGTCCTCACCGCAGCTGGCGCGACGAAGTCCGCTACCTCGACGATCGCTTTCAGGGTGGCAGCGCCTACATGATTGGCAAAATGAATGGCGAACATTGGTACCTCTACATTACCGGTCCCGACACCAGCCTCACTCCGCCTCCTAGCCCAGGTGAGGAGAAGCTGGAGCCTGACACCGAAACCAAGTTTGTGAGCCACCCCCAGCGCTTGCTGCGTGAGCAGGCCACCGACGAGGAAGAAGACGAGACTCTGGAGGTTCTGATGACCGACCTCGATGAGAAGAACGCCCGTCAGTTCTATCTAGAGGACGCAAGTGCGGTTGCGGAAGGTCGCTACCTCCAGAGGGCCCGTGATGCTCGCAAGAACGCCATTCAGTCTCTTGGTACCATCTCTGAAGAAAATGGCCACAGCGAGAGCCTTGGCGGCTCTACCGTCCTTAACTCGGCCGCCAACACGCACACCTCCGATGACAGTTTTGATGTCTTCGAGCAGACATCCTCCGACCATTCCGGCTTCAACTCCGATGAGGAACTTACCTTCCCTGAGGAGTTGACCACCGAAGGTCACACACTCGGGACGGTCGTCTCTGAGCACTGCGGACTGGCTGACGTTTATCCCACCACCAAGTATCCCGATGCCCGTATCGATGCTTATCTGTTCACGCCTTGCGGCTTCTCTGCCAATGGTGTCGTTCCTGCTCCAGGTGGTGCCCCCAACGGCTCTAAGAAGGGTTCCGACGCCACCCACTACTTCACGGTGCACGTCACGCCTGAGCCGCAATGCTCCTACGCTTCCTTCGAGACGAACGTGCCTGCTCGCCAGACTGGTCGAGAGACCGCTGACGTTGTTGAGCACGTTGTCGGCATCTTCAAGCCTGGCAGATTCAGCGTCACTCTCTTTGAGGCTAAGCCTACCGCTGATGAGCTTCCCGCGAAGAACTCTGACAAGGCCAAGAGGATGGAGACTATTCCGGGCTACCGTCGCGTTGATCGCATCGTGCATGATTTGGATGGATACGATCTTGTCTTCAGGTACTACGAGAGGGACGACTGGAAGGGTGGCAAGCCTAGGCTTGGTGAGGACTTTTAATCACCTTTGTTCATATGGCAATTGTCACGGATTGGGGATTGCATGTGGACCTCTGTTTTCTATCTTCCCCTGTACATGGTTCATGTGCAGCGTTGCAGTACGGTCACTACAGTGTCTATTAAGCGTATTTGTAGTTCATTTGGTTAATCAGGTTCTTTTCTTGAATCATGTTACTCGTTCCATCTACTCTTGTTGTGCTTGAGATCCCATCATGTGTCATGTAGTGTTGTCACGTACCGTCAAGCACGGTGCAAAAGTCGCAGCGTGCCAGATCTCTGCCCAGCCCTGTCTGGAGCCTGGCCGCCCTTCTGAGGCTAATACAAACAAAAACTGTGTGATTACTCTTCGCCTGCCATATTCACATAAGCCACCTTTATGCCCACCGCAATTTGCTTCAATGTGCCCCCACTCGCCAGCAATTACATCTACCGTTGCTAATGCTCTTACATCTGATCTCAAGAGCCTGGTTGCTCGGTGCCCATGACGTCCCATAGCAAACGCTCAGTGTCCTAGTCTTAGACATAATCCCTTTGGCCTTCGTTGGATGAGCATACCGCCACATGACTTTACCTGCGATAGGTCACTGTACTCTTATGTGAGCGGGGTAGGCTTTGCACGTGCCTCACTAATAGTGAGATGGTAAGATACGCTGCTTTGCCGCTTTTTGTAATTCTTGGCGGCTTCTTAGGAGGGGGTGATGTATATATACTTGTCAATAATAGGCTATTTCCTACACTCCTACACTTAGCTCATACGTACAGCTCCTACACTTCGCTCACAACTTTCCCACCCACAATATCTCGAACAACCTCGACGATCCGACCCCCTCACAGAGCAAGCAGGCCCGCTCTAGGATCAATGGCCATAGCAAACGATTTTGGCCCTCAAGGCGTCAATTTTGAAACTCCAGATGAAAGCGGTGAATACCAGCCAGAAGACGTCGCCCACAAGAACCGAACGTCAAAGCGCCAGCAAATTTGGCAAGAAGATCTATTGGAATCCATGCATGTATTTCAATCCTTTACGCTCTTTATTAATAAAAAAACGAAGTGCTGACAGTATAAAGCAGTGTGGAAGTGGGGTTGGTGATACCGACGTGTCCCCGGCCCCTCCGTTCAAGATGAAAAGGTTTAATCCTCGTAAGTCGCCAATGGTCGTCACTCGCCCTGCCAAGAAGCCCAGAATACAAGGAAATCTAGACGGTGGACCAGAAATTCTGTCAGCAGGGTCCAAACCAAGAAGACAGCCCCCGATGTGGGTTTGCTCTCCAGAATTACAAAATTGGCATCGCTAATATAGCACAGGCAAACTTCGATTATGAGTGCACTTACGGTCAGAACGGGAGGCGGTGGTATTACCATACGAGTTTGAGCGAGAAGCATGAAACAACGCCTATCCCGGCTAGAGAAGTTCCACAGGAGAGAATTCTGTGGGAGTCCTGGAAAAGGATGTCACTCAAGGAGAGGAGGAAAGACTACGCCGACCGCTTATTAACTACATTAATGAGCACAAGAAGAAGACGAAGTGAGAAGAGATACCTCTACAGCCTATGGTATGCCTCTACTAGCTTTGTCTCACTAGTTATTTCCTCTTCGGCATTACTAGCTACGACATTATAGGCGTGATATGGCTAAGGTTTTGCGTTTGTTCTCTATCCGCCTCCTGTCTTCCCTCTTCCTAATTGCTTATACCCCTCCAGTTTTCCAGTCCCAGTGATCCCCCCTCCTTCCCCCTTTCCAAAACGGCTATTATGCTTAATAATTGCCTAGTACAAAGCGACCACATCCTGTACCATCAATTTAAATGCCTTTCTACTGCCCTATTTTGTATGTATTTGCAACTCAAAACAAAAGTGTCTTTACCTGTTGTACTCCTCTTGCCTAACTATTCTATGCCTTACTATGTCAAAATGGTTTCTCTTCTAATGAGTCACAGTCGGCAATTTTGTTCATATGAGACGAACTGGAGGGACGTCCAGGCCAAGACTGAGCCACTGGGGCGCTGTCGAGAGCGTTGGGTCGGGCCAATTTGAAGTAAATCACAATAATCCACAACCTGGCTGCGCAGAGGATGGGCAGAGAAAGGAAGCTTGCGTGAAACTCGCGGTGACATGGAGTGCGTCTGTCGTTTGAAATATCAAGCTACCATGGACGCATTAGACGCTAATGCAGAGAAACACCGGCTATAGAGGTAATCTTACCGAAGAAGCATCCACTCTATGGTATTCCATGTGGTACATATCTATCATACACTATCCTTGCCATGACCATTCATGCGCTCCAGCGCTTCCCGAACCTTTTTGACAGCCTCTCTCGCGGCCCTTCTTTCAACCACATCCTCATCCTCTAGAACATCCTTCTTCCCGTTGTCATTGATAATATGCCTAACACTCTCTTCTGTGCTTTTCAACGTGCGCCTACCCTCTTCCCTCACATTACTCTGCCAGGCCTCTCGGGCGCCTTCCCACAACTTCTGCAAACGGCGAAGGGAGAATGTAAAACCAAGTGCTGCGACAGCTGAGGCTTCGAAGACAGAGAAAGAAGAAACAGAAACGTAGAGGAGGGCTGATGCGGCGGAGGAGATGGATGTTGTGCTAAATGTTTGCAAGATGAGCCGTTGAGCGAGGGCCTGTAGAGGCGGAACCGTGTCATTGATGAGCTCGATACGAGCGCTGGATATCTGTTCGTTCCATCGAATGGGTTTCCGGACATTAGTCGAGAGGTCTGTCCTTTGGTTCTCCGCTGTTGGCGCTGTATCCTGCGTTGTGACCTCGGGTATGTTAACAGCGACAGGACGTTGAATTTCATCCGGGAAGCCGGCTTGCTTCATCCGGCCAGCGAGATAGATGCTGTCCTTCTCGGCAGAGACCAGCCACCGTCGCTCAAGAAGTTCTGAACTGATCATGGTGATGTCGTCAACGCGCCAGAGCAGCTTCCACCAAGCTAGTTTGTGCCAGTTCTTTGTTGCAAAGGCATCATCAAGTTGGTCGCGGAGCTCTGTGTGGGACCTTTCAGCCCAGTTCTCGAGATGGCCCACGATGGACGCAGTGACTTCTTGATCGGTCGGAACGGAGGCAAGTTTCCGTAGCCGCGCAGCATCTGCCTTGGTGACATTGGCTTCTACGTCGTCGGCGATGGAAGTGATGAGCGTCTTCATCGGAGGCTTGATAGCATGGGAGGTTTGTAGATCGTGGACAAGCCATTGAGATAGAGTTGGCAGCCCACTTTGGAACCAACCTCGTTCATAGGCGGTTGAGTTTTTGATGGATTCACGGAAGCTATCAAGCGCCTTTGCGCCGACTGCGATATTGATAGGGGCACTTTCGGCGTACGGGTCTGGCCTTGACTCGGTAGATGGCACTGGCAGATCAACAGCGACCTTCACCACGTTCTCCGTCTCGTCGAGGCCGTCGGCCGAGAACCTGCCAAATGCTATGGCACTGTCTATTCCCTCGCCCAATACCAACGTCTTGTGCACTGGGTATGGGACGGGCAACCCCCTGGCGGAAGTAGCCTGGAGCTTGGGAACCAGGAGCGACTCGGTGGAACTCTCCGTTGACACATGAGGGACGGGTGCGGCGACATTGACGTTTATGGTGGAGACGAGGACTTCCAGGTTGTGCGACTGGAGAGTGCGCGATGGAACGATGAGGATCTTGTAGAGCGGTGTTGGTGTGTGGGCATCAGGATCGGTGCCGTACCTATACAGACAAGTCAGCTGCTGCGCTCCCTCAGGCTGCCATGTGAGTGCACCCACTTCAGCAACACGGCGTTTTCATTGCCATCGCCTGCCTGGACCAAGTCCTTCTCCCATTGCTCCTCGGCACCTAGTGGGTCTGCGAGCAGCAGGCGTGCTAGTCGCTGTGCGCTTAGTTGGCTGTTCAAGCCGAGAACTGCGTGCCATTGTCAGCCTCCATGTCGCTCGCCTTCGATTGCATGTGCACTGTACCGGCAACTCTTGTCACGGCATCTTGGGCTGCCAGACCCCGCAATGCTAGCTGTAATCTACTGATGTTGACATATGTTTCGGCAGCTCCACTGAGTGCCGACAGCGCATCGTACAGCTCCTGGTTTCGTGGCGGGACGTTGGGGCGCAGATTTATCGCAGTCGGCGAGACATGCGTCGATGCGGAGCGCACGCGGGCCTTTGTGCATCTGAACTTGGTGACATGGCGACAGCGAAGCGCAAGTGGGAGCCGATCAATCGCCCCTGTCTTGCGAGAGATGGTCAGTCGCGGCACTGAGGCCACCCATGGAGGCATCGGGCTTGAAGTTGAGCATTGTTACTACTCTCTGAAATGTTGCAGTTGACGTAGGTCGGCAAAGCTAGCTTCGCTCTGGGCACGTGCGCTGCCCTCCTCGCCGAACTCATCATCACATGGCCAACCTCTATCAACACATTTGCCACAAGAGAGACAATCGCAACTTAGGGATGAAGATTGACTGTATTCAATGAGAAGCCGGCCTGCTAAAGCCTGAGCATTTCGGCCAACAAATTATTACCCTTCATCGCAAGGTGATACCTTCTAGGTTACGCTCGTGTCGTCCACATACGCCTGCGTGGTATATTGATGGCATTTGGTGGCCCGCCAATACAGAAATGAAGAACCTAAACATCTTGTCGTATCATGACTCGCCTCTCCGCTTCGCTGTCCGACCGTGACCGCTTGAAGCGCCCCTAGCTCCTCCGGCTGCCTTTGGATCCAGACGACCTGCAAACGTCAGTTGATGCATATTGCCAAAGAATCAAGTGAGACTTACATGCTGATGCGTCGTGCCACAGTAGCCAGACCCTGGTCATTGTCTGCCTCTTTGGTGGCCTTCTCGAGAGCCTGCTCCCGGCTGACCTCCTGAGACTTTCGTACTTCCTCGTGACTGGGCGGTAGGCGCTCGTTCTGCAAATCGACCTTGCGCGCGTCCTCGAAACTATGGATTGCCTGCTTGATTCCTTCCGCGCCGAGCATGAGTGTGCCCGCGGGAAGTCGACCGCCTGATGCCGTCTTCAACTCAGTAACGCGCTCCGACTCCTCACGCAACACCTGGAATACGCGGGAGAGGCGGCCAATAGCCAAGATCTTGTTCTTGATGGCGCGGCGCTTGAACTCGGTCGACTCTGGGTCCAGACTGGAAAGAGGGGGCGAAGACGGTCCGGACGCCAAAGAGCTGGGAGTTTCCTCCTCGAGTTCCTCCTTTGAGCATGTGTTCAGGATAGCGATGAGCATGTCGGTGACTGCAGGCTATTAGCTAGAGGTATAACACATTGGTCGCCTTTACATACTCTTCTCGCCAACAAAGGGCAACGACCACGTAAAGACGTCCATGAAGTTGGGTAGCCAGTAAGGATGAGGTGTGCAGTCTGCATGTGTTAGTCCTGTAATTTGAACAGATATCCCTTCTGACTCACTGAATTGCCGAATGTTCATGACATTGTTCTCGTACTTTAACACAGCGGCCTTGTTGTTGTACACATCCAGGTAGTTTGGTGCACTAAAGATGGTCATGACACTGGGGAAACCAGTCGTCCGTGTCTTCCTGTACATTCGGTAACCGGCATCCTGGGCCTCGTGTGCGCGGATAATGGACAAAAGGTTGTTCTTCTCGAGGAAAGCGCATGCAGCTGGGTACGAAAAGAAGTAGGAGCATCCACGAACGTGATTGTGGACGAAGAAATCGTTAGTCTTCTCCTGGCCAAACTCTTCGAGTGGGTCAGCCCAGAGAATGTCGCACATGAGGCCGTGGGTGGGTGGCTCCCGGAAACGATCAATCTGTCCTGGTCAGCTGTTGGGCCTCGGTGTTTGTAGATGCCACATACGCTCTTGAGGTCGTCCAGAGTGTGGAGCTCAGGACTCAGTCCACCATGTATACACAGGAACTGCTTGTTCATGACCGCAGCCAAGGGCAGCGCGCAAAACGAGTCCATGCATGCCTCGTAAACGGCCTCGGAGTACTTGTGCTTGCATTCGAGCTTGAAGGTGAAGTAGTCGGTCAAATGGCGGCACTCGTGATTTCCTCGGAGCAACCAAAGCGTGTTCGGGTACCAGATCTTGAGAGACCACAGGTAGAGAACGCACTGCGGTTATTAGCAAATGCATGTCGCCAGCCTCCAGACCGCCTCACCTCTATACTAAAGTAGCCGCGATCCACGTAGTCGCCCAAAAACAGGTAGCGCGTCTCGGCTGGGTCGCCGCCGACTTCAAAGAGTTTCATAAGGTCGTAGTACTGTCCGTGGACATCACCGCACACGGTAATGGGTGCGTCCATCTCCAGCATGTTGGGCTCCGACTTTAGGATTTCCGTGCCCTTCTTTATGATCCATAGCGCCTGTTGCTCGGTCAAGCGACCTTCACGGTAGAAGTGCTGCTTCAGAAACTGGATGTTGGGTTTTGTTCGGTCTGTCGGTGAGAAGAATTGCTCGTCGGTGGGCGGGTGGAAGGCGGGTGCTTGCACGTCTAAATGACACGGCGCAGTTAGCTTACATGTTTTCAAGCCAAGTGTCGCAAAACTCCCGTCGGTGGCAAAAAGCTAGGCTACACGGGCGAGCGAAGCATACCTTTGCAAACACGTTCCTGTGTGCTCACTTGGTTGCCATCTTCCATGGTATGTAGGGTAAAGTCGATCTCAGGGAGCGGCTTCTTCTCTCGCACAGCGCGAATGGCATTGTCGATGTACTTGGACTGGTCGACATCTTGCTGATTGTTGTCCATGTTGGGCGGTCTGAGTTGTACGCCGAAAAGTGTGGGCGCAAGGAGACGGTGGAGGTGAAGGCAGCGAGGTAGTGGGGCGGGCGCAATGACCTCCCAAGCTTGAGTGGCGGCGGAGGCGTGCGAAACGAAGGCGGAGGCTGGATCCTGATTCCTGGATCCTGATTCCTGGTTCCTGATTCCTGATCACGACAACGCCAAATAATAAAATGCCTGTATCCTTAGGAAGCGTCGCAGTTTGGCTCGTCGCGTGCTCGGGTGTGCGTTGTCGAGAGAAGCTTAGGGCTGAAAGTGGGAATCCAGAGGGGAAGTCGGCTCGCCCTTTCTACTCCCTGAATGGCCAGCCAATCAAAGGCCGATCAACGTCATAATCCGGTGAATAGCCTCCAAGTTTTGCCTGGAGAAGCACATTTGCGGCACAGAGAAAGGTGAGATTCAGTGAGGAATGTATTTTAAATAACAGCATATGGCAGGCGGTATTGCACCAGTTCCGCCCCCAGGATTCCCCTGTCTACAATGGTCATAGGGGTCTTTCTAGTCCATTGTCATCATTGCATGCATGGAAGGGGGTCGACGTGCTTGGTTTTGGTTGATGGGAACATCTGCATTGCGTTGATGACAAGCACAAAACGGGAATCATAAACCAAACATCATGTGATCAAGCGGGATGATAATTTCGCAGAACGAATGAGCATTTTCATTTGGTTTTGTACATAGCAGGTACAATGTGAGCAGCGCCCGAAGTAACGAGGCCTATCAAGACTTCTCTTTAATCCAGAAAACAAGGCATGCCGACCCGATCTAGGGTTGGCCATGAACGAGAGAATGTAACAACAGTAAATCACAAGAAGAAAAATGTCACCAGCGAGACCCAAGTGGTGTCCGCCAAACGTGACGAGGTATATGACCATCCAGACCCAGATCCAATCCTATCCTCCATCCGTGTTCCTAACTCCAAACGATGCAATTCGTAGCCAAAGGCTTATCAGGGTATGTGTTGACGTCTTGCACGACTTAAAGCCATGCATGACATTGCGCTTAAACGAAGCGAGAAGAGCCGTGGCGACGGTGGAGGTGGGCGCGAGGGAATTGGAGCGAACGCTTGACCGAGGCGACAACAACACCACCAGAGCAGGACATGCCGTTGGCGAGAGGCTGGGCGACTGCGCATCCACGGTTGCAGAGACCAAACTGGTTGGTGCCAATACAGACGACGGCACCGTCGTTGTCACAGGGCGTGCAGTCGGCATCACCAGGAGTGCTGGGGTAGCTGGTGTTGGGCGTCTCCGGGGCACTGCTGGGCGTAGATGCAACCTCAGTAGGTGTGGCATAAGTAGGAGGGGTCGGCTCAGCGGCAGGAGTAGAAGCAGCAGGGACAGAAGAGGCTCCTGGGGCGAAAACACCTCCGCCGTTGGAGGGAAGAGCACCGTATCCAGACGTAGCAGCGGGAGCTTGGCTGTAAACAGGCGCTGAAGCCTCAGGCTGAGTACCGTATCCAGATGTTACAGCGGGTGCTTCGCTTGATACAGGCGCCGAAGTGTCGGGTTGAGTAGGAGTTCCAATCTGACCGTTGCCAGCACCCATCTTGGTCATCTTGTCACATCCAGCACCAGTGAGTGTATCACCAAGAGAAGCACCGTTGCCCTCGATGAGCTTATCACCTGGGCTCGGGTAGTTGAAGTCCTCATTCTCTGCAGTACTGCATTCGGTAGCTGGGAGATTGGCAACGAACATGTCGGGCAGGGAAGAGAGAGCTTCAGATGCGCTGGCGGTTGAAGCCTTGCTGGAGCTGCTCCCCACCTGAATAGGTGCGCAGTTCATGTAGAACTCGCGGTTGCCGACTTTGTTGAGCCAGGTCCAGGCGAAGGTATATTGGCCATCGGGAATATTGTCTGGCATGGTGACCGGGAAGGTAGCAGCTTTGTCACCGTCGGGGTTTTCAGGTAGATTGCCGCTGACGTTCGAAGGACAACCGCCAACAACACTCTCAATAACCTTCCATTGAGAAGATTCAGAGGGTTGCTGATCAGTGGTGATGGAGAATTGGCATGAACCACCGCCGTGAACGGCAGAGCCCAGGAAAGAGACTGTCTGAGTCTCGCCAGCGTTCCATTGGTTCATCTCAGTGACGTCGTACACACCAGGACGTTGTTTGCATGGGAAGTCGGCTGGCTCAAGGGGAGAGCTGGTGAGGGAATCAAACCCGTAAGGCTTTGGGTGGTTCATCCTCATGTGCGCGGTAGCACTGGCGGCAAGCGCCAGAAGGATTGTGGCTTGTGAAAACATGTTGGTATTGAAGGAATGGAGTGAGAAAAGGCTATTCTCTTTGGTGTATCGCTAGACCTGCTGAGCGATGGAATGAATGTGATGGTGGCTAAAGTGTCCCGAAGTTTGCTGAGCGACTCCTGCTTGATATAGGTAAAAGTGGTGCGTGGTCGAGTCTAGCTCTTCGGCAATGTGCAGCTGTAGTAAAGAATGTGATTTGCCACAGGCAAGATGGTGCAAAAAGCAAAAGGAATAAAGAGAAGTCTGGTACTGCTGTGGGTAGCTGCTTGAGAGAAGGAAACCAAGGCGAAACGATCTTGGGTTATATACAGACCGTCTGCTCTGCCCGCACGCTTAGCTCGCGGCGGTCGGGTACAAACTCGAACGGCAGCGCGCAGGGAGCCGGCGGATCATCGTCAAGATGCTCAGGCTATTCGACGGCGCAAGGTCTCTGTTGCAACGATTGACATACTCCTTCGGCTAGTCTGCCCCTCGGAGTTTAGCGGTAGGGATGCAAGGACTGAATAGATGGTGTAACCCTCAACGCCCTGAGATCTCGGCAGGCACGATATGGATGTCATTGGCCATGCGGTCAAGACAAGACCATTGTTCATGAAACAAAAGAGCGGAGTATGACTCGAAATGGAAGGTATTGGTGCACGGCTTCGCTCAGGGGTCCGACGTCAGGTTCGAAGTTTGTGCGTGCGGTTTGCCTGTTATGCAGGGGCGTGCTTCTTCCTGGCCTATCGATAACTCTAAAGTCGGATGAGCTAGCCATGGTGTGGAGTGGCGATCGGTAGCTAAAGCTGAAACGATCAGCACCCTTCGCGAAGGCCGCTGTGGGGCCTCCCATTGGGTGACGTGCCCATCTCGAGGCACACTGGACTCACGCTCATTGCTTGTCCAACAACAAACCACGTCGCACATTCGCGACTTTTGGACGTAGCACCAGGCCAGTAACCGCCATGTTTGTGCCACCGGCGCAAGCGTCTACGCCGACGCCCAGCTGTCCAGTACGCCAGCACGCCAATAGACGGAGTGACGGAGGTGCCTCTTTGATTGCAGGCCTTGCGGGCTAACGGCCCCATCCATGACATGCAACTTTCATGCGTCGCAGCCCAGGTATCCCTCCTCATGCACAGCCTGGGGCGTCTTTTTTTGGATCGCCTTCGTTTAGCCGTCAATTCTGCGACTGTCGGCAATATCAGACCCTGATAATTGTCAGCTTCTGGTTCTCTGCAAGGACCATTGCGGTCGTGGATGCTAATCCCGGTCATCGGCGAAATGCGAGTGTTGTCGGCTTCGTCTTCAGACGGCTGCGCCACACCATGGCCGATTCGCCATCCGTGTCGAATACGCGAAGCGGAAGGAAGCAACTCGGGCGATTTCAGGCACCAGCTGTGTGGCTGTGGGGAGCAGTCGCGTGGCGGCGTGGGTGTTGTGGCCCTGCGGTTGCGACCGGGCGGTCTCGCTACCAGCCGCTCGTCCCCTCCAACTCGCCATGGGAAGACGCCGTCTCTCTCTCGTCCCTCACCCATCTCGCCCATGATTGGCAACCATCCAATTTCAGCTTGTTTCACGAAACTACTCACGCGCAAGCAACCCACAAATGATTGACTGACGAAGACCTTTCCATCGCCAGGCTTTCCCTTCTTACTCAAACTGACCAGCGGGGGTCAAGAAGGCTTATGAGGCTTGGTTTCGCCTTCTCCGCGACCATCGCACATTGGCCAGTCGATCGTCAGCTGCCTGAACGCAATAGTAGTAAAAATGACCATAGCGCTGAATAAGGCCATGCCACTCACACTATCCGAGTCTTCAGCGATGTTGATCACGCTACTCCACACTGATGTCTCACACCAAGCGTCGAGTGATGCTAACAGAGGACACAATCGACCCGCAGCTGCACTGGCATAGAGCGCAACATGTAGGACTTAGTGGGACCACCCAAATGCAATCATTGAATCTATCTGCGCGCGACCCTAGGGATGTATGACCCCAGGATCTGGGTCGAATAGACTTTGGGCATAGACTTTGAATCCGTCAAGAGCTCCAGTGCGTGAACTTCGGCAACAACCCCCGCCAGGCTCAAGACGCTAGTGTGCCGTTTTTTTTTTTTGATGCACAGTTTTCAGAGCACTATTTTGCTTCCTCCCTTCGTCTGGAAGTGTTCCACTTTGACGCTTGACGGCGCTCTCAGTAGTCTCCGACGGTGGATGTGCACTGGGAAATTGCAAGCTCCACTCGGTGCCCGAATAGGTGCGAACTTCCGCTCTCAAGTTTGGTCCACAGTTGAGCGTCATACTTGGCTATGCTTTTGTTGCGCAGAGCCAGAATGCCACGCGTTTGATGCCTCCTCGTTGACCTTATCACCCCCCTACTTGAACGTTAGCACCATGCCCTCCAATGCTTTGGAGTGCATCCGCTAGTGCTGCTCAAGTGCCACGCTCTGTGCGAAAACCTGTCCCAAGCCTTTGACTTAGTTAACATGATGGCAGCTGCTGCAGCAATATTGTCCCATGTTGCACTTCCCTCTTGTTGAAAAACTCGAGATTGTCTATGGTAGCAAAACGAAACCTGAATCGTGATGCGGATTAGTCCATCTTGCAGATCGTTCGCCTTTCGAGATCAGCCATCAGTTGGCAGAACCTTTTCGCCAAGAAGAGACCTTCTTGTCCAGCCAAGTGGTCTTCGATCTAACTCTCACAAACGGCGCCTTCTCAATGCCGATATGAACTCGCCCATCGCCCCCGCCAATGAAGCTTCCGTACCCATACCTCGCGTTCACCTCCTCGAGATGCCGGGCACGGCCTCTCTTGTCCAGATACGATGTACCTCGCATGTCAAGAACAGCTGCACTAGCGGCAAACAGGGCAATTAGAGAAGCTATCGACGTGGGCAACCGTGCAAGATATTGACCTGGTCGACGCATGTACACCATGATCGCGACGATGGCATAGGTGCACAGGATGGCTTCGGAGATGACAAACATTGGCGTAGACATGAAGAGACGTGTCTCCAGTTCTATGCGCCAGCCTTCTAGCCCCGAGTCGCTACGCGCCTCGCGCGACACGAATAACATGTTCCTATTCGTTCCTATCCAAATTGCAAACAGAAGTGCGTATGCATTGTTCAGAGGACCTTCTATGTCTTCCAGCGTTGGTAGGCCCTGGCTGGGATCTACCAAACGGCTACTGTTAGCAGTGTGGCTGATGAAGTAGTTGATGAAGCCGTCGGCGAAGCTGTCGTTATGCCATCCGGTGCTGCTAGTCATAAAGATATATCGGTTGGATTGGCCAATGACATTGATAGGATCATTGCTGAAGGTGTCTGTTGGCGCATGGTCGTCTAGTGTGACGTTCTGTGCTTTCTTTTGCAACCGACCATTGGAATCGACCCGAACAGTCGCGGCGCCTGTCAACAGTCTTGGTCGGCAGTGAACGAAGGACGCGTCCTGTTTGTTGAATATCCTCGGCCCGACCGCTCCACAAGAACCATTGAGGTCGCGGAGCCAACCCATAACAATTGATCCCATGCACACATCGGCATCAGCCTGGGAGGCATTAGGTGGAGGCCCCAACACGAACACAAGCTCGGCTGCACTGGGCCCAGTAACGCAATTTTTTTCGGTGGTAGATATCGGGCCCTGGCGCATATATGCCTCAGTCTTGGTGCACTGCACTGGTCTTCCAGTATCAGAGGTAATTGTAATGTTAACAGAAGGTTCGATGACTGTACCGGCTGGAATCTTGCTGATCAGGCCAGCCTGAAAATTCTTGCCAAAGTCAAGGCTGTTGCACTCGAGCTTCGCACCAATAGCATTCGTCCTAGCTTCCACGTCACTGTTTGTTGTGTGGTTGATTTCTTCTTGGAAAAGCGGTAGATAGAACATCCTGTCGTCGGTCCACGGAGGCAACGGCGTTCCTTGTCGGAGGTGCGAGTCTGCAACTAAAAACTGGTCTTCTCCATTACCGCCTTGGTAAGCGCCGGATACTCGTTGATCGCCAAAAGTCTGCCCCCCCAAGGGACCTACAGTCCCATCTATTGGAACGAATTTGAAATCAAATGGCGGATTCGTCGTCGTAGCATGTTCCATGTTGATGGAGGTTTGGTTGAAGAGACCCGCGAGACTCACAGCCAGCAGGTTGGCTAGCAAAGCCATGGTGCACACCAAGGCAAGGACAAAGTGCTTTGATTTTAAAGCTTTGAAGATGACGAGTTGCGGTGGTAGAGAGCTGTAGTCGCGGTCGATCGAATCTTTTGCCCGCGCATTGCAGTTCTGGAGCTCCTCGATCGGCTGCAGCATGCAGAGCAAACGATTGAATAGCAGCCATACTGGTTCTATGAGTGTTGCTATTGCCGTGGGAATATAATTCTCCAGTATGTTCTGGACAGTCGTGTTGGACGAGGGAAGAGGGAGACCTGATCCAGTTAGCGTCTCCTCATCCGTATAGTAGAGTCATCGCTTGATTCACCTTGCACACGAGCTTTCGTAAATATGACGGTGAGGACGATGAACAGCGCTACAAATGAGCTGACAAGTAGACCAGCGACCCACAAGCTGAATTCGGCAGGTCTGATCGGTTTCGCAATTTCGGTAATCTTGTTACGGCGCTGCGCCGGAGCTGACGAGTGGGCCTCATCATCCACGATTTCAGGCGAGTGACCAAGCTCAATGATACTGTCCAACGTATTAGCGTAGTGCTCTCTGCTTTCACTTCCAGTAGATCTTACCCAATTGAAGTCCCGTCATCGACGAGTTTGTATCTTTTGTGACCAAGATAATTCTCGATATCTTCTACCTTGCAACAGTCCAATCCTTCTATGTCGGCTAACAACGCCTCATTGTCGGCGACTATGGACATGATAGCGGCGATGGTACTGGGATTTGAGCGAAGATTCTTCGTCCGGGTGACTGAGAGGTATAAGAGCGCGATAGTCGCAAGTGATACAATGCCGAGAAAGCCCTCTACAATGTAGACAAACACAGGCTCAAGTAAGACCGCCTCTGTGATGTCTATTCTCTCACCTGTAATAGTTTTAACGGTCCCGAAGTCTTGATCCAACACCTCCCTCATGGCCCGGGCAAACATCAGTCTGTAGGCATCTGCATAGGACTTACTCAACACTTCCCAATCCAAATATGCTTCTAAAGGGAGGTCGCTAACAGCGAATGCTAAACCCGCCATCGCCGATAGTATACCGGCACCCTTAGGACCACTACTCAGACTCAAATTTGTTTGTGCGACGGGAGCGTAGTATTGTGGCATGGATTTTACCGGCAATAAATCACCCCTCACCTCCTGCGAAAGAGAATTGCTGCTCATGAGTGTTTCCAAAAAGGTAGTGTTGAATATGCCATCTTGAAGAGGCTCTTTCTCGCCGACTAGATCGACTTTGGACGCTTCTAGAGTGATCGCGTCCACAGTTGCGATGACCTCTTGTTGGTAGTACGTCGGTCGGCAATAAATTGCAGTGACATTCTGCACAGGGTCCGTCTCCTTGGCTTTGTTGTGCTCCCATGCAGCATAGAACGTGGTGTTGCTAGTCTCTGGGCAGTACTGATCCAAAGAGTAATCCGCAAAGCCAAAAGGGTTCCAATAGCCCACATACATGGCTGTATATGCTTTGTTTCTGAGTGCCTGCCCCTCCGAATAGGCCTTGTTCGTTCCCATAGTGATGTTTCCTTCCAAGCCCAAGCTAAAGGAACATCCATTGGAACTGTTGGCAACGATACCAGTACGTAACGGGCTGGTGCTTATGATAGCGGGCTCACAGTATAGGTCCAAACTGTACATCGTTGTCGGGGCCGTCCAATTACCGTATGGGGCTGATGTGTTAGATGAATGCGCGGGAGATGGTCGAAATGGTGCCAAAGTGTAGTTTTTCGCCATGTACTGGGTGAGGGGCTCATTCAGGACCGCAATTCCGTATGTCGATTGAGCAAATTGTAGATTCAACGTCGAAGCTTGATTGCTAGCAGGGACAAATCCCGTTGAGCGGTCGAATGGCAAGGTAACGTTTCTGGTAACAGTATGCGTGGAGAAGATACCAGCTTGGGTAGGCACTACTCCCCAGGTCACTAAGACAACGGCAAAAGAAGCCCAGAATACGGGCCAGTGTCTGTCTCTGGCAGCCTTCAACGGAACCAACGGGAGAAAATCGAAAGGATATTGCAAGAGTATTGAGTGCTTCCCAAGCGCACCATTTTTTTTGCTGAGCTGGTAATAAGGCTCCATGCGCTTAGTCTCCAGGTCGATCCATGCCCAGTAGATGCTGAAAACCACAGCAATAACGGTCGGGAAGTACAAATAGAGGAAGGTCCGACTCAGGGGAAGATCACTGATCCTAGGCGCGAAGAGAATGCCCTGATCTCGCTGACTTCTTGAGAGCAGTACCTGAATGACTGCAATTAAGGACCAACAGATCGCAATCGCCAAGATCAGGACGGGTGCGCGCAGCGCTGGTGGTTTCCATTTCTTAGTGGCTATACTTTCATTAGAGTCGATCCTGAGCCAGCACACATCAATAACATACATTGGTCCTCTGGACCACGTGAAAAGACGGAAACTGAAGCACCGGTCTTTTTTGTTCGTGCAGTATCAGAATGGCTCAAGTGCGCCACAGGCGCAGCACCAACATTCAGCATGGAAGGAAGGAAACGCGGGAACCAATGAAACAAAAGTATACAACGAACAGATGTCGCACCTGCACAACAATGGGAGTGAAGTTAGGCATTCTACACGTCGAAAAGATAGGTACTTAACAGCATCTTCGTGGAGCATAAGCGCCCTCCAAAACTCGAGGCGCCTGCTGCGCCGCAGTACCACATGTCACCCAATCGTTTAGCGACAGAAGTCCCAATGCGGTCAAGATCCATCTCGTCGGAACGCGAAGATTGACGATACCTGCCGAGTGCCCAATACATTTTCGTAACGCTGCGGCAAGTGGGTACAAGCTTTCCTGTATGTGTAAAAATGCAGGTACGGGTGGCTTTACTTGCGACATGTCTGAAGATCACATAGTGTCCATAGTCTTGGCTTGCAGTTCAAAGCCTTGCGATGCCCAAAAACGATGCGATACAACTCAAGGGGGGACACTGAGTAGGGGCATTGTTGAGTATATACGGGGGATTGTTGTGTTGCAGCTTCGACGGAATGTGTACGTTAACGGAATGCCCCAACCTCGCGTCTCCTACAGCAATGTTAGCGAGCCACAACACAGGCGCTAGCATGCACTCACCACCAAGTCCTAAAGTCGACTGTTGAGACATCAATACCTAGCTTCTGGAGTTCGCTGGTATCCAAATGGCAGTCATAAGGCCGGATGGTGCCATCTTTTGGTTCTCCCTCGGGCTTGAAAGGCACCATGTTGTCGAGTGGAAGCCCCATGATGTCGGCAAACGTCTGACAGATTTGCCATTTTGTCATCTGATCTTCCGAACTGAAGTGAAGGATACTAGGGAGTTCACGGTCTCTGATTGTGCGATTAACAATAGACATTCGAGAATGAGAGAAGATTACACCCGTCCGAGCAGACTTACGCGTTGGTCGGATCCAAATACAGCTTCGCAATGTCGCAACATACTCTACCAACATCTTGGGTGTTTGTGGGATACCGTAAAGCGTAGTCATCAACCTGGATCTTAGGTTCGCCTTCGCCAATTCGTTGAGCGTTCCATAGTTGGGACATGAGGACATTGACTGCACTATCCTTTGGCTCGTCACAAGCCCCGTAAAGGACAGGAACTCGAAGAACGACAATTCTGTTCTTCGCGCCCGCTTTCTTTGCAACATCGAGGACAGCTTGTTCGCCTTCTAGTTTGGTTTGGCCATAACTAATGATAACCATCAGCCCGATTCTGGAACGACTCACCACGGAAATTCGGTGCGAGTTCTCTACGATGTGAGGTTACGAACTTACACATTTGGCGGGTTTGGAGTCGCGTCTACTTTGTAAGGAGCCTCGCCTGATCGGCCCGGGAAGACATAATCAGTAGATATGTAGATGAGAAAGACGCCTCGAGCTATTGCTGCTTCAGCCAGGGCTTGACTTGAGCCAACGTTGAGGGCTCTTGCTGCTTCCGGGTCCGCAGTGCATGAGTCTGGAAACCGATTTGCAGCACAATGAACGACGACACTGGGTTTGATGTCGTCTAGCGCTTTCTCAACCTTGCCTCGGTCTAAGATGTCGAGCTTGATGACATCTGGCAGGGTAATACGATTCAGGCCGGTCCCGATAGACTTCCAGCCATCCAAGAAGAACTCTCGCTGCACTTGACGTCCGAGCAGACCACTGGCTGTATCGTGGGGTCAGCCAGCAGCGTGGGACGTGTCAAGGTCGCTTTACCTCCGGTGATCAACGTCGATCGCGACATGGTGTCAACGCAATCCAACTACAACCTAACTGAGTAAGTTGGGCGAATTGAAAGGCATACGGGGCACTTGAGTGGCCTCAGACTAGAAAGAATGCCCAGGTGATGAGGGGAGAGCCGTGCGTCATCACGTGCTAGCGAGACGCCCGAATCCCTGCAAGCTCACCGCGACGGCTGGAATGTCGCGAAGTAGCAGCGCTGCGACTTGGAACGTTTACAGCGACACACCAACACCACCAACATGTCGACGATAGTCAAGGAAGCTTCCCAAAGCTCATATCCGTAAGTGAGATACTTGTCACGTGCAGATTCCTTCTAACGCCGCCAGCCCCGTCATCCCCAAGGACTTCAACGGCAACCAGCCCAAGACGATTCGCTTGTTCCCCTTGAGCAACTACACATTCGGAACCAAAGATGGCCAGCCAGAAGAGGACCCTTCTGTCCTCGCGCGATTGAAGCGACTGGAAGAGCACTACTCGGAGCATGGCATGCGGCGAACATGCGAAGGCATCTTGGTCTGCCACGAGCACAACCACCCGCACATCCTCATGCTACAGATCGCAAACGCCTTCTTCAAGCTGTAAGTTTTCGCTGGAATTCTGCGCTGCCAATGCTGACTACTGCAGCCCGGGCGATTACCTCCGCGCCGAGGATGACGAGATTGAGGGCTTCAAGGCTAGGCTAAATGAGCGCCTGGCACCCGTCGGTACACAATTCACGGGGGAAGGTGTCAATGACGAGTGGGTGGTTGGAGATACACTTGCACAATGGTGGAGACCAAACTTCGAGACCTTCATGTACCCATTCATCCCTGCCCACGTCACTAGGCCCAAGGAGTGCAAGAAGCTTTACTTCATCCAGCTTCCACGCAGCAGTACGTTAGATCCTGTTTTGCAATCAAAGCCCAGCTTGCTAATTATGCGCAGAGGTTCTGAGTGTCCCGAAGAACATGAAGCTTCTCGCCGTCCCGCTATTCGAGCTTTACGACAACACCGCGCGTTACGGACCCCAACTCTCAGCCATCCCACATCTACTTTCCCGCTACAACTTCGAATTTGTCGATGAGGAGGGCAATGTTGCAGCTTGTACACCCGGTGTGGGTCCGCCAGAGGGCTATCGTCCTCAGACCAAGGTTCTGGCGGGTGGAGACGGTGAAGATGTCAAGATGGAGCAGAATGGAGATGGTACCGGCAGCGACATCACCCTCTCGTAGAAAGCGAGGTATTATCGCTCCGGCTTCTCTTTCCATCATACTTCTTCATGACTGGCGTTAGGCGCTGGCATAGCCAATGGGCCGGGATGCTGCATTTGTCCTTGTGACTAGGCATGAGCAGTCCCATTGCCAAAGGGGGGCTTCTCATATTGCAGGGGGAGCACTATGGTACGCAATTCAATATCGATATCTATGACTGATGCCCGTAGTCCTATCGCTGGCTAATCAGGAGAGCCAGGTGGAATCATGGAGCCTTTCGTGGTGCGCCAATACCTGCTGTTGAGCATGAACCCAACTTCTCTCAACGTCTGATGAACCTTTGAGGCGTGGACTACGACCCTGTTCTCAGAGCTGCTCGCGGGCGATCTCATCTTTCGTCAGCGCTTTTTAATGATCCTTATCGGGGGCCTGGACTATCAGCGATGATGTATATATTTTCATAATCCAGACTTCGTGGTCAAAAGCCCTTTGTTTCTAACGTCATCACTATCCCTGACCAGCCCACCTTCTTGACCCCTCATCTTCCTCATCGTCCCGGCTCGTGTGATATTTTTGGCATATGGTCATAAATCATTCGCCTCCTTCCTGATGTAAATAGCCATCATCTGATCAACCTATCGCATGGGATCATTTGTCCTTCTTTCTCCAGTCCATCATATATAAAAGGCCCTCACCTCGCCCTTCCGGTGCTTTCTCTCCATCAATTAACACCCCGATCACTCTCTACAAGATTAATCGATCAAAAGAGGCAAGTCTTGCTCGACTTCAACCTTACCGACTCTTCAAAGCTCTTCGAACTTTAGGCTGTAACATTTGCTCCACTCTGCTTAAGGCTTCTACAAACTGAACTCATCTAGCTCCTTGACTAAAAATCAAACGCCAAACACCGCCATCATGCGTCTTCTCCACCTCATGTTCACCCTCGCCCTCCTCGTCCTGCTCGGCGCCGCCAACCCCATGCCGGAGCCGGAGCCCCACAAGATCCATCACCACAGGCCTCCCCAGGAACAGCGCGCTTGCCTGGACACATGCTGGGTAGCTGGACGTACCAAGGTGCTTCAGCCGAAGCTGGATTGCGCTGCTTGCATGGATAGGATCAGGGACACGGTGTGCTTCGAGTGTGCCAAGTCAATGAGAGATCTTAATAACTACCAGTTGCGCAACTTCCATTGCTGGAAGTGCTACAGATACGTGCCCGGGACTTATGGGCTTCCGGGGGAGACGATGGGATAGGTGCCTAAAGCGGTGGTTAGGGAGGAAGGGCTGGTGTTCAGGGGTTTTGTTATGCAAATGGCAGAGAAGTCTGCCTGTTGGGCCTCCTATTCTTGCTATTGCTCGGTCTATTTATGGGTGCTATTTGGAGGAAGACGGCTCACTAGAGGTTTTGCGTTGCTTCGAACGCAGTTTGAGTTAGTACCCTCATTTGCGCATGTGTGTGCTGGTTTTGTGAGTGAAAAAGTCAGACCAGTACATTCTTTGCGAGAAATAAGATTATTCAAAAACTAACGGGTTCTGATGTGCAATTGTAGTCCAAGTGAGCGTTCTAAGCAACCAGGTAAAAAGGAACGTAAAAGAAAGCCATCCCTCCAGCAATCCCTTCAGCCATAAAAAAAGTAAGCCATGGCATGGGAACCCGCCGCCTCCTACTCATACCCTCAAGTAGATCAGCTAGACTTTTACGTCGGCGGACACTTGACTCTAACTGACGCGAAAAGCCCGTGGTTGTATTGCTTGTTTGTCGGCTTCGCCTTCCATCTCCTACAATCACTTCCACTGTGTGTCGTGACCTCGCACTTGCTACAGATTGCATTCGTCAGTACGACGCCCATTCAAATCATCGTTCAGGAAGAATAGAGCCAGCAAAGTCACCCATATTCAGACTTGTACCACGCAAAGATGCTCCCAACATTGGTGTACGGCAAACATCTATCCTCACCCGGGAGGACATTGACCATCCATGTTGCCATTGGTGTCGTTGCATTCCTGGTCGTCAAAGACCCAGACCTTGGCGAAGTTCTTGGGGAGATTGCCGGCAAGGGGCCCGCTGGTCTGGTATGGTGCCTCGGGCTCAGTGTTGGCGACAGGAGCGGGTTCTGCGGCGGGTAAGGGGGCTGGAGAGGCCATGGAGGTGGCGAGGAGCGTGCTGAAGCTTGCTAGGGCGAAGAAGCGCATGATGGTTGAGATCTGGGTCAAAATTTAGTATTCTGGCTACACTGTTGAAATGGGGTCGCTTTAACGCAATGATATCCGACATGCGAAAGCCTGTGCATAGAGCTTCACTTACACCAGATGTAGGCTCTGGTATGTAAATCTTGGTCAGCTCATGTTATCCTTTCAATAGACGTGTTTCAATTATACATGACTTGTGATGGTCAAAGGCGAGGCTATATCATGACACGTCCCTCCAAACAAAGACATCTCCGCATCTGTGCGGTACTACCATATATGCGTGACAAGGAAGGAAGTTGGTAATGGGTACAGAACGCTGGAATTATATGAGTATGATCTGATTATGTGGTAGTCGTGGGATACCGCCCGGCTTTCAAGCTGAGATGCCACGCGCTCAACTCCAGTATTGAGCACCAAGCTCATCACCAAGCCTAACATCATCACCATCAACGATAACCTTCTTGACTACAACGCCGACGACGTCCCACTTGCTGTTCGTCTCGATAGGAAGGCCGGAGTCCCTTCGCTTACCCGAAGTGTCCTCGCTACCAACCTCACGCACGACTTCCCAGTTGTTGTTGCCTATATCGACGAGCCTAGCACGCCTGTAGCTCGCGTTGGAAACCTGACGGTTGGCGACTACGAAGCCTGCCTCGTCTTGCTCCTTGATCCACTTCTTGGCCTCTTCATCCTGCCAAACCTTCTTGAGTGCTGCCTCTGCATCTTTCAGCAGTCTCACACTTTGTTCCTCTGCCTCGATGGTGCCAACCTCGGTATCCTTGTCAAGTGGCTTCTGCAGGAGGTGTGTGCCACCAAAGCTCTCCACGAAGTGTCCGTTTTCGGTGTTGAAGAAGATTACATCTTTGTACCTGGAGGAGTTAGCGTGTTGCGTATAAATTGCCTTGAGTAACGCGTACCATCGCGTGCCAATGTCATCGTAGTCGCGGTCCTCAAGCGCCTTGGAGGTATGTTTGGATGATTTCGAGACCAACTGTCCGCATGGGAGCTTCTCAGCAGGGAGGGGCTGAGGCAGGATCGCTAGGTCGGGGATTATCGAGGGGGATAGCGGGCCTTCGAGGTAGCTGGGACGGCGGGAGTACTTGGCTGCCATGATGAGAAGCTGTAGGTACTGTAGTGATAGTTGAAGGGGACGGTAACGTGAATTGAGTAGTTCTGGGAGTGTCCAAGGCAATATATGCACCTGAATCTTGAATGCGGAGGTGCTCTCGTGAGGGGTCAGCAAGCTTTATGTGATCTCATTGTACCACTACCCGTTTGGTAGCCAACCCCGCTCGCCATGGCCTGTTTAAACTTCTCAGGTCACGCTCATGCTACAATACCCAACTTTAGCAACTATGAAGCCACACTGAGCACGATGCGACGCGTACCTGCAGCTGGATAAGTGGTGTGACGGATCAGGTGGCCGTGATGAGCATGGAAACATGGCGTGTTGTTGTTGTACCTGAATGCTCGCTTCGAAGTGGATCCGGAAGACTGCTACCGGCGTATTCCGAGGCGCGCCCTCGTCTGATGTCATGGACCACGCCTTAACCTGCAACATCACGACCCCATGAGTCATGCCACGATCAAGACTTCTTCATTATTCATTTGTTTCCTGAGTGGAGCAGATATATACAAATTCTTCGCAACTACTATTCACAGCTTCTGTTGGCCCCTTGACATCATCAGCCGCTTGTTTCCAGGGGCTGCGCACCGAACTCACGGCTTCATCGCCATAGCTTTTGCGAATATCTCGAGCATTGGCGGGCCTTTGGCGCTGAGACCTTCTTCAACGTTCAGGTCCGGATCGGCCTTGCTCATGGCGCGCCTGTACGCTTCACGCTCACCAATACGTCCCAGCCACGCCAAAATACCCTCGTAGCCGCTTAAGTCGATTGGCTCGAACACCCGCATCGTCGTAAAACACCATCCTGTCATGGTGTCTGCAGCAGTGAATTCGTCGCCCGCAAGCCAATTGTTGTTTAGCAGACGGTTGTTGATGTGGTCCAGTACAGTACCGACACGCGCATCGTTGGCTTTGTATCTGGGGTCCTGCTCGCTGACCATACCCCGAGTCATAGCCCTCCTGAACAGCCCGGGTTGTAGCGTGCCATTCGCGTAATGGAACCAATATAGGTAGTCTGCGAAGTTCTTGTGTTGGGGCCCTAGGGACATTCGTCCATTGCCATACTTCTGGATGATGTAGTCGCTAATCGCGCCAGATTCGGCAATCTTGATGGGATTAGAAGGATCCGTCAAATCCTCCAGCACAGGAGAAGCACCGAGAGGATAGACAGCCTTGAGCTCTGGTGGCGAGAGAAGAGGGGACCGCTTGTAGAGCTTCAGCTCATATGGGATACCGAGCTCTTCGAGAACCCATGGGATGCGTTCGCCTTGACCGACTTGAAGATGGTGGACAATGAGCTTGGGAGATGACATTTTGGAAACAGTATTTGGGGCAAAAGGTTTGTGGAAGGGATGAGCGTGTGAAATCTCGTCCGAAGTCCTTCTTAAGCTCCAGGTATATTCGGGTCTCGGTGATCGACGTAGCCGGTGAGTAGTTTCTACCGTAGGCTCCGCTGACTCTGATTCGGCAACTCGGCGTTCAAAAGAGATGGATGAGTTGCTTTGGTCTTCATCTTGACTCGAAAGCGCTCATGTCTTAAATCAGAGCAAATGCCAGGCAACTGCATTTGTGTTGCCAAGACAGCCACATCTTACATCCCTCGTCCAGCAGACCATGATGTTGCTGACAACCGAGATCACGTGTAATTCGGCCGAGCTACGCCGCAGTTCTCACTGATTGGCCAGAGCGGATCTCATGGCAACTGCAACCTCGTCAAAGCGGGTTTTGTGGATGTATCGCTTGTGTAAACCTCTTACGGAGACGATGAGTGATCAATCGCCGCTACCTCCGACTTTGGATGCGTTAAGCGGCTTTGAGGTGCAGCAAACAGGCAACAGCGCTCACTCACTTCTTCCACTAAACAAGATCAAAAGGAATAACCGTAGCAGGCATTGGGGAATGTGCTCGATTACACCCAACAGTCAGTGGTTGCCTGGCAACTGTGTCGCTAAGCCATGATGACCACCTCTACTTGCGCCCTGCTTCCCCCCCAAAGTGGGCTTCTTGGGCCGATCGCCCGCTGAACAACTACCACAAAGATGCCTCATAGCTTCCCCATGGCCAACGTACCAGTCCACGGCTTGAACAGAACTCACCCAAGTTTACTCAAAGAACCACCCCTTCCGGAATCTGCTGTTCATCAGCCAGCCTCTCCTAGTCCGTACGTTTCTCCAAGCCGCGCTCGCAGGTCTTTGTCGATCCTCTTTCGGTACTGGCCGATGAGATGCACGACGGCATGCTCCCTCGCTCCGGCAGTCTTGCGATGAGTATGCTTGTATCGGAAAACTTTGAAAACGTCCTTCTCCCACTCTTTACCATCGCGCCCAACAGCTGGGTAATTACCATCATATCCCAAATGGTACTCGGTCGTCTGGCACAACATGTCGATAACCGTCTCCACGAGTTCAGCGTCTGTCAGATCCAAGAAGATGCTTGTCGAAGTTTCGTCGCTCTCTATCGACTCGTGCCTCTGGAGGTATTGCACTGAACGCGACTTCCAGGCCACGCGGTCGATGCGGTAGAGTGCCACGATCTGACGAACGGAGTACATCCAGTCGAAAAACGGATTCCTTTCCTCCTCGTAGTCGGTGAAGCCTGTAAGACAACCCCACAACGAGAAACCATCCAGCCAATGCAACTCAATGAGTCTTTTGACATTCTCGAACTTGCTGGTGTGGAGTATACTGTCTTTCCCTTCATCCTTGTCTTCGAACTCAACATGTATCTGATTGGGTTTGATCTCAAATGGCCATTCTCCCGTGCAGAGTGACTGCAAGAATCGGAGGAAAGGGAAAAATTCCATGTTCCTGATCTTCCATTTAAACCACAGGCCTTCCCTTGTTTGAGAGTAGAAGAGATAGAAGATCTCTCGATTAACCAACGAAAGCATGGGCATGTCGTCGCATATGTTGCCTCTTGCGTTGATTGGGACCACTAGGTCGTCTTTGTGGTGCAGTTCGTGCTCACACCGGCGAGTGAAAGGTGCAAGTTGGAGCACAACATGTACAAAGGCTTCCACACTTCCCACGATGAGTGTGTGCTCTTTGCGTTCCCGATAGAGGCGCCGTTTGGTGTGCTTCGTTAATAGCGCTTTCAGCTTCCGCTCCCGAACTTTCTGTTTTTGGGGGTACTCGATCGGGCCGCGCTTCGCAACAAGTGCGGTGTATTGTCTCACGAAGACCTTCCCTTTGCTGCCACCATATTCGTTACTGAGCCGTTCTACCCGCTCAAGGGGACGGGGCCGAGATCGACTCCGACTGAGGGCTGTGTCGTCTTTGAGACTGAGGTCGTAGATCATGTTGCGGATTTCTCCAGGAAGTTCAAGGAAGTGAAACGGCTCCTTGACATTCTCCTCCCCGCCATCACCATCACAATCGCCATCGCTATCCTCTTTTTGCTTTTCAGCTGCAGCCTTCTTGGCCAATTCGGTCTTCTCTCTGCGGAGCTCTGCTAGTGCATCATTCCACGTGGTTTTTGCCAGAGCCAAATCCAAGCGACGTTCTTTCTGTTTCGTTGTAAGATCCTGGGCAGAGAATGGTTTCTTCAGTTCTTCGAGAAGGGGATTGGTGGTTGTTTCGTTTGTAGTGGGCATCGCGTGTGATTCTTCTTAAGCAATTTCTGCATCTGGAATCCATTTCCCGTGTCAATTTAAGTATTCTAAGGACATGTTTGCTGTGGGATGCTAAGATCTTCGTGATAGGTCTCATGATATGCTCATTCATGGCAGGAAATTATGAAAACAACGGTGCACGCGACATTGCAACTCAGATCGCCGCTCACTTTGAGGACAACTGGGGTTTGTCCGCAAAGTTTCTTGTGGTTGGGTTGCAATAACATATGATCTTGCAACGAGACGATCCCCATATTTCCCGATGGTACACATCATGCACTACCATCGGGCAATCTTTGCGCATCAGTGATCTGTCGAGGCAAGTTTGATGTAGTCTTGGCTTTTTACATTGATGCAGAATGAGTAAACGGTAAGGTACCGAATAGCGCGCCAATGTGGTTCTTTATCACGAGAGATTTGGGTGCTGCAGCTTAGGGGGGATGATGCAGAGTATATTCAAGAGAAGAGAACAATGGGCGGCGCGGATGTTCCGCTTCCCTCTCGCTCGGGGAGCCATAGCTTCGCAGCTTGCAGCCATCAATAACTGGCCACCTGATAAGACTCAGAATGCGTCCCCAATGAAAGCCTTCGTCTCAGCTATCTTGACGTTTCAAAAATTCCCATAAGTGATGTTTAGTGGATGCAGACGGTAGGAAACCGAGGGAAGCAAGTTTATGCTGTAGCTATTTGAGTAAACCCCATGTTCTTACATGTCAAGATAACCATCACCCTGTTGCAGTTATTTTTCTCTCAGTTAAGCAACACAGTACGAAACCAAAGAGAATTCATTCTATCCTAAGACTGTATACTTCACAGAGCAAATAATTGAGCGTGCAGATATGTGTGAGTAATGACCGAAGAACGAAATGTCTACCTCCTTTGCGTAATCGGAAAGATATTCATTGTGGTTCAGTAACGTTTCGATCAGATACCTCAACCAGCGCTCTGCAGCCCCCAGGGCTAGGCTCAATGTCTTCCCAATCATCTGTCCCGTCATCTTCTTCCTTATCAGTCGTGTACCATCCATCACTATCGGCATCTTCGCTTTCCTCCGATCAATCTTTATCGCTCTGGGAGTCAGAATCAGAGTCAGAGTCAGACCTAAAATCAATGTTTTCCATCGGATCCTCCAGTGCTATACCCATCCGGGCCAATTCGGTCTGATAGGTCGCCTTGTTCACTTGTCGAGCGCGACGGATATCGCATTCGGAGCTTCCACACTATGTTTAACGAAGGCAACGAAGGATCTGTTGTATCCAGCCCACTTCTCTTCCATCTCCGCAACGATTTTCTCCAGAAGGTCGATGTCTTCACGCTCGAGATCATAGATCTCCTCCGCCTCTTCGGGTATGGGGCGTGTAAAATCTCTACATATCTCGTCTTGAACCCGGTAACAGCACGTGTGAGTAAGCGACAGTTCTTCGAGTGTCAAGATGCGGATCATGGCGGATCCCATCCACGTCTTTATGGAGGCGTTTCTAATAAATGGAAAGACTTGTTTTCAAAGGATCCGTCGTTGGCAACTCGAGCAGGGAAGTTGAGTGACTCCTCCAATTGCGCATCCTATCACACGACAGCCCCCTTCGGAGCAATAACACTGGCCTTCGTCGCAGTCCTCCGAGCATAGATATTTTTCGCAATATTGCAAGGAGCCGTCATCATTCATGCTCCATTTCATAGCTGCTCGAGCAAGTTTATAAGCCGGCGTTGTGCGGTAAACTGGATGTATCCAGAAAGGATCAGCACCATGTCCTACGAGCCAACTGAACAGCTCAATCATCGATTTATTGAAGCATCGATTCTCAGAAGCCATCCACGGAGGAGTGCTGTTGTTGCAATTGTCGTGCCATATGCCACAGTCATCGGCGAGCCAGACAGTATTTACTTCGTAGTGGCCGGCTTGCCAGGCACATTCAGTGGAAAATTCCGTTAAATTTATTGCGTGATAAAGTGTGGGATTTCGTACGTCCACAAGAGCATGACCAGAGTCTATCCTGCTATCTTTGTGCTCTGAATCAGTCGCCTGGACGAACAGGATACGGCCTGCTATGCTGCTGTAGATCTTGGATAACACCGAATGCCTTGCTGGATCTTCCTTATGAGAGTCCAAGAAAAAGATCGTATCGTTCCAGGTGTTCCATGTTACAGGGAAGTTGAATTCCAGTAGGATCTCCGTAGATTCTAGACTGCCCAAATGGAGGGCGGAATCGAAAATTGTTTCCAGAACGCTGAGCGATATATTCACTCCACTGCTGAATAGCAAAATATGCAAGCCACTGGTCCATCATGCCAATGCGTCCGCACGGGGGACAGAATCATCAACGAACGAAAATTCCCAATCATCAACACCGTGTGTCTTGATCCAAGCGCTAAGATCCGCTTCTGACCTTTGCAATATGATCTCGAGCAAAGCGTCATTTTCATCGGAGCCTGGCAAGGTCAGTGAGACAATACTGAAAAGAGCAGAATCACTGAGCTATCGACATACTGTCAGACATTGACTCTAGTCTCAGCAATTCTGAAATCGAAGTGTATACCAACAGTCACGAGGGTCCGAAGGGGTAGGTGGTGTTTGAAGCGAAGGACCAGCTTTCGAGGTCTCGCCCGAGATGATACATCACGTCTTGGAAGTAGGTAAATTTTGAAGTAAGTATACTTCCATTCCACGTAGATTCTACTTGCCAGTACTCGATAGATGTACTACGCTAATTAGCTACACAAAGCAAGACGGGCCGGGATAACCCACAGGCCATCAGCATCTGAATCAGTGCAGGGGACGCCTTGCGAGATGCAAATGTCAATTAATGAAGATAAGGCGCCCACGACCATATCGGAAGGGTAGCTTGCATTTATCGCAACATGAAACAGGTTGAGAACGGCCTATAGGTGATGCTCAGCCATGCACATGATACAGGATAGGGTGTCATACATGTATAATTCCATTTCCCTTTTCATCAAGGTCGTGAGGATTAGCGCCGTCTCTGAATGCTTGTTGAAGTCGATGACTGGTGCTCGAAATAATGTCTGAGATATTACTACTCCTAAAAGGCAAGTTCCATGATTCATCTTTAGCAGTATTTATGATGTGGAATATGGGCGATTTACGCGACACAACAGCACGATATCTTAGCACGGGCGATGGTGAGCCCCAACCGCCTTTTCTTGAACTCTGCCAGCCTACCTGCACACAAAACCCTACTAGACGGCTGTACACAAGGAATTAGGCAGCAGTATATCGAGTATAGTCAGCATACTTAGACCGGGGGCAATCCTTGGTGTGCTGATAGGTCTCGCCCGTCAAAACTGTGACCCAACTTCTGCGTGCAGCTGTGCGTCTTTTTCTGGGACGACAGCGACAGGTGTAAGGTTGCTCAGCGTAAGTGCAGTACTGTTGAGGTTGGTGATCACATGGGTGCTCAAGATACTCTCCAAACGAGGAAGCGCTGGTGAGGAGTGGTGAGGATGTGGTAGTCAGCCCTCGAGAAAAAGACTTGCACTCTATCGGATTCAGAATTAGTGCCTACACGTATAAAGAATGGTGTCGTAAGATATCTCACTGGCGTGTTTGAGTTCACTTGAGCCGCCACGCTATACTCCAACAGATGGGTGTGCAGGCCCTTGATTTCATCGTATATTCTTGCCAGAGCGGGGTTTTGACCAGCAACGTCTTGGCGAATCATTTCCACCACCCGCGTGTTGTCGCTCAAGACCTGCTCCAATCTTATTGCTTGTTGTTGTTGATCGTCCAGCTTTAAATGCAGATCTTCCAGTCTCCGCAAAGTACTATCAAGACCAGCACTTTGCAAGGCTAGCGCCAAGTTGTCCTGGAATCTCCCCAGCATTGCTTGCACTTCTTTTAGATCCTCTTGCCTGTAGGGCCAAAGAACTCTCTCCTTGACAATTCGAAGTTGGCTGTGGATGCTTTGTGGCTGTCGAGCAACATCTCTTTTCTCTGCCATCCTCTTCAGCTAATGTAGTGTCTCTTCACAGGCCTTCAATGCCACGTGCAATTGTGAAGACGGCGCATGATTGCCGATTTCCAGTCGGTCTTTGACCTCGCGCAAGCCTTCTAGGATGCCCTGAAAGCCTTCGATTTGTCATAAGACGGATTGAACATCGTGAGGGAAGTTTTTGAAGTCCGAACAGTATTTGTAGAGGATCTGGCAAGTCTGCAGCCCCAGTGAAATGATGCCGACTGCTGTACCGGCGGCTGAAAATGGATCCCCCATGCTTGAGGGGGAGGTGGAATGGCTATGGTAGACAGCCTGCTGCCAGCACAGTCCAGTCCTGACTCTTTTTACTAATCTTTCCAAAAAGATATGCAGCGTCATTTGAATGCTCTCTCAGAGTCCCCATCAACCCACAGCATAGCCCCTGCACCTGAGCTATGCCTGGACGTTGCTGCTCTCTCAAACATGGCCAGACAAGAACCCCGCTTCAGCTTCTTCAACCTCATTTTTTGCCTGCAGTTGTCGTTCGCGTCAACCAATCATCATTTGTTGATGTGCATGTACAGCTAGGCTGTAAAGTCGCAAGGCCCTATCAGAAGATGGTAACGTGCTGCCATTTCATAGGCGAGGTTCACCGATCGCGCCTCAACCGCTCACAGCCTTTCACGAGCTGACCTGATCTGTATTATGGTAGAACAAAGTAAGACGATTTTCTGGAACTCCCCCAGAAACAGAAACAAGATGTAAGAGCCGATGCGAAGGGTTGAAGTTGCTTTCGTCACGATCATCAAAGGAAGGAAGGCGGACTCCCCTAGCGCGCAAGTGACGCGATGAGTTTGCCACCAACACCTCGCTTCCACCGCGCATCGCCCGCTACGAGGCAAATCATCAATCAGCCTTTTCACCAACCTCTAAATCAACAAGCAGTGACAAAAACATGGCGCGAGGAAATTTGATAGTTTTTGAGGGTCTGGATCGCGCAGGCAAATCAACGCAATGCGAGAAACTCGTTGAAGATTTGCAGAATGATGGGGTCAAGGTGCGACACATGCGGTTTCCTGGTACGTGCACGTTCTGGGTGGTGTTGATGGTGTAGGATTTGAAAGGAATGAGAATAGAGCGATAGAAGGGTCAAGGCTGACGTTATGATTAGATAGGACGACTCGCATTGGACAGATGATCAATAGCTATTTGAGTGGCCAGAGCGATCAGGAAGATCATGTTATTCATCTCTTGTTCTCTGCCAACCGATGGGAAGCAGCGTACGTTTCTGTGATCTACCGGGAAATAACTAATCGCTAATTTATGTTGCAGTCCGACTATACAAGCCGAACTTGCTGCTGGGACCACGGTCATCGTTGATCGCTATTACTACAGCGGCTGCGTGTATTCTGCTGCCAAAGAAAACCCCAGCATGGATCTCGAGTGGTGCCGGAAACCCGAAGTCGGACTTCCACGACCGGATCTATGCCTTTTTCTCGATATTTCTGCTGAGGACGCGGCGAAGCGAGGCGGTTTTGGTACAGAAAAGTATGAGAAAAAGGATATGCAGGACCGCGTACGAGAGCTGTTCAACACACTGATACAAAAGAAGGAGGGCGGGGATTTCGTGCGCATCAATGCGGGTGCCAGTATGGAAGAAGTAGCGGCACAGGTTCGAGAGCAGGTAGATCGGTGTATTGAACGGGTTGCCAAAGGACAACTGCCGTTACGGATGGTTGGGGATTGGTAGGTGTGGTCATTTGCTGTTTGATACTGGCGTCTTGTCGTCATCCTCGTTTACATTCTCAACCCAAGTTTCATCGAGGTCTTCATCAAGCTCAGCACTCAGCTCGTCAATATCAGGATACTCATCGACCTCGTCTTTCTCATCCATCTCTGCCTTCTTCCCTCGTTTCTTCTTGAACATGTCCTTGATTTCTTCTTCGCCGTGCATTCTCAGACTGAGTTCCTTCATCATATCAGACCATTGGAGAGGACTGTGACAGTTCGGGCATCTCCCTTCGATGGGAACGAATGCATCTTTGTTTCCCTCTTCTGCCAAGAACTTTTGCGATAGACAAGACACGTGTGACACGGAACTGCAGGTCTCCATGGGACACACCAGCACGAGCGACTTGTCAGGGTCGACAACTCGCTTGCAGACACCACAATTCTTCCTGTGTCCATCTGCAAAAGTATTTTTGGACTTTTCGACATAGGATTTGCAATCTTCATATGCGACTGGTATCGCGCGTATAACTTCCGGTATGAAGTGTGTCAGCATCTTGCTTTGTACGTCTGATGCGAGTTTCGGAAGCTCAGCTGGGATCAGCCGAATCGTAATGCTACTCCGTAGTTTTGTCTTCATCTTGGAAATATGCTTTTCCCACTGCACGAACACGTCCGGCGCAAAGAATCTGATATGCAGCGGCCATCTGCTGAAGCTCCCGACACCCAATAGATGATGCAGGTTTTTTAGTCGGGCTTCAAGCGACATTGGTGGCCGTGATCTCTTGGCGGGCGACCCATTCTTTTTGCCTTTTTGCAGTTCCTCTCGTCTTGCTTCGCGTACATCTCGCTCTATGTGTCGCGTCGCGTGCGTATTTTGCCACGCCCACTCAAACTGCAGCGCGGCAAACTTGGAAGGGAATCCGGTTACAATGCAGGTCATCTCCCATGGCCGCTTCCCCTGCATCGAGGTACGCTTTGCGCCACCCTTGCTAGATCCATTGTGTTGGCCCAGACGACGTGCCGGGTTCGGTGTGCTCCCAATATAGAAGGCCTTACGGTTCTTGGAGCGGAGCAGGTAGCAGCAATAGAAAGCAGGAATAGGGCGAGACTCCATCTTGAGGCTGTCGGCCATGATGGAGTTGACGACACGCGATGAAGTCAATGTTGTTGAACATGGCATCTAGAAGCGCGCAACGGCCAGTTAGGGCTGACGGGATGGTGCAGATGAAGTCAGTCGTGATTGGTGGGGCTATGCGCTTCCCGATGCGACAACCTTGCTTGCCGGCCTCTTACCTGCAGCAGCCATGGATCCCACGTCTGTGAGCAGCGGATACGTGATATTGATGACAGCGGGTCTTATATCAGATGGGCCAGATGCCCCATGCGCACGCGCGAAGACGTAAAGTAAACGATCTGATCCGGCCATGGGCTGGCTCACTCTCGTATCTGATATTCCATAATTCGACGCGACGATGCAAGCAAGCATGCAGCAAGGTTAGGGTGGCAGGTATTCATGCAGAGGGGGGGAAAACGCAAGCACCGGTTATAGAAGCGGCAAGCTGGTGCGGCATACTTGCCCAGCGATTGATTAGGCCGCGAAGCAAGGGTGTGGGTGAGCATAGGAGCAGTGATGCGCCGCACCAGAAAACTGAGGCGAGGGAACGTCGGCAACCTTGCGTGCAGTCGCCAGATCGGCATGATGTAGCCCTCATACCGCCCACCACGACTACAGACGAACGGGGAATTTTGATAATGCGCGGCTACAGACCAGTTTGTGGCTGAATAAGTGCCAAAATCACAGAAATGATGGCGGCGCGCATGGCACAAAGGTCTCAGACATGCGATTGTTGATTGTGCACTACTAGAAACAAGCGGCGATGGATTTGGGTTCGGTACCTTGGGTGTGATGGTGCATCCGCCGCTAGCGAGGCATAGTAGGGAACCTCTCGCACCTTTCAGCGCGGCCCCATCCATCCTCTCCATACCTCGTCGCTCCCTCAACCACACCACACCACACATATCCTGTCACAGCCACGTCGGTCACCAATAGACAGGCGTAGAATTGTACTTGAAACTCAGTCTACCATACGTGGGAATTGCACGGCCCGACTCAAGTCAAAAGCGGTCGTCTGCCGCTTCAGAGCCTCCATGACTAGAGATATATCTCCCCGATAGCGCCCACCACCGACCGACTCACCTCCGTTCACCATCACCTTTACTTCCAAAACACCCCATATATCGTTACGAGAGCGTAATTAGATCCATATCAACCGCTACTCTGGATGCAATAGGAACAGGACCATGGTCGACTTCATCCCTCAAAGCGGGCCACCGACGGGCGCTACAATGACCACCTTCCGGGTCGCTGCGGACAATGGAGCGCTTGATGGAGCTGCGGGAGCATCAAAGTCGAGAATGAGCGGCGTTGGGCTACCTGCCGCGAACGGCGCGCAACCGAATGGCGTGGGCGCGATCCCTTTGAGCGCGCGCAAGGCAGCCCCGTTGGATCTCGCCACGGTCGAGCGCAGAGGGCATGGAGCGCCAAACAACCTGCCACCAAAGCAGAACCGTCTGTTTGGTCTGCGCGAGTCTCCCACGTATCGACCTACCGCAGA
Organism: Stemphylium beticola; assembly: GCA_029100535.1. Lineage (NCBI taxonomy): Eukaryota > Fungi > Ascomycota > Dothideomycetes > Pleosporales > Pleosporaceae > Stemphylium > Stemphylium beticola. The sequence goes on along the minus strand of JARBXR010000138.1, from coordinate 23,118 downwards.
GCAATTCAAGGACCCTGTGCAATACATTCAGAGTATCAGGGAAGAGGCCCAGAAGTACGGCATTGTCAAGATTGTCCCGCCTGACAGCTGGAATCCAACTTTTGCCATTGATACTGAAGTGAGTCCATGCGCCGCGCCGGGCTGCATTCTGACCCCTCTTTACCGTTGGCCGCATGCATCACGTTGAACCAAGCTGACGCGACACAGCGCTTTCATTTCCGCACACGACGTCAGGAACTGAATTCAGTTGAGGGCGGTATGTACTAACCACACTTCGCGTGATCAACCCCATTCTGACCGCTGGCAGGTACACGTGCCAATCTCAACTATCTGGATCAGCTCGCCAAATTCCACAAGCAGCATGGCCACAGTCTCACCCGCTTCCCTAGTGTGGATAAGCGACCTCTAGATCTCTACAAGCTCAAAAAGGCTGTCGAAAAGAGGGGAGGCTTCGAGCGTGTCTGCAAGCAGAAGAAGTGGGCTGAGATCGGACGCGACCTCGGCTACAGCGGCAAGATCATGTCTTCGCTATCCACGTCCCTCAAAAACTCATACCAAAAGTGGCTGCACCCGTACGAGGAATATCTACGGCTGGTGAAACCTGGTGTGCAGCAGATGTTGGAGTTCGAGCATGGCGGACCGTTTACACCCTCACCAGCTCATTCGCCTATGAAGAAATCGCTGCAGGGTACACCTGTCGCCAATGCGGCCGACTCGCCTGCTATCAAAGCTTCAGCAGCGCTGAATGCAACACTACATGGTGATTCAGTGCCAACCCCGCCGCCCGAGATTCCAAGGCCAGCTATCCAGTCAGGCTTCACACCAGTGAATTCTGGCGGCTTCACAGCCGTCAACGCGCATCCACCACAAAGGCCAGCTGCGCAGCCTTCCACCCCGACTCCTTTTGCTGCAGTAAACGTGCCAAGCAGCATGCACCGAGAAGTGTTGGAGTCGCGCACTTCTACCCCGTTGCGCACTGCCGGTAGCCCAATGCTATCCGCAGATAACACTCCAGATATGCGACCATCCGGTTTCGGCTCGACTCCGTTATCTAACGGCCAACATTTGAACCAGCTAAAACGCACCCTATCGCAGGACCCGGACAGCAGCGCCAACGATGATGCGGATGAGGCGAATGGCCGACGCAGCAAACGACTTAAAAAGGACGCGGCACCTACTGTCGCCGGCTCACACATGACCCAGCCTCGCCAATCAACGCCAGGTCGGTCATTCCCCCGAGTGCGTGCAGCTGACGAGCGCCCTGGTGATCGCTGCGAGACTTGCGGTACCGACAATGACCCTTCGAACATTCTACTATGTGACAGTTGCGATTCTGGTTATCACGGCTCTTGCTTAGATCCCCCTCTCAAAGGCATTCCTGCGTACGATTGGCATTGCCCACGATGTCTAGTTGGCACAGGCGAATTCGGCTTCGAGGAAGGTGGCATATACTCGCTCAAGCAATTCCAGGAACGAGCACAACAGTTCAAGCAGAGCCATTTTGCCAACAAAATGCCCTTTGACCCAGTCACTAATGCCCCAAAGCCCGTAACAGAAGACGATATTGAGCGCGAGTTCTGGCACTCAGTTGCGAACGTGACAGAGACCGTTGAAGTAGAATACGGAGCCGACATCCACTCCACCACCCATGGTAGCGGTTTCCCAACCATCGAAAAGAACCCGCGCGACCCTTACTCCACGGACCCCTGGAACTTGACTGTACTGCCGTATGCGCCAGATTCGCTTTTCCGCCACATCAAATCCGACATCTCGGGTATGACAGTACCTTGGCTGTATGTAGGAATGGTTTTCTCGACATTCTGTTGGCATGCTGAGGATCATTACACATACTCTGCAAATTACCAACATTTTGGCGCCACCAAAACCTGGTATGGTGTTCCGGCCGAAGACACCGACAAGTTTGAGCAAGCCATGCGCGAAGCGGTACCCGAGCTGTTCGAAAGTCAGCCGGATCTTTTGTTCCAACTCGTGACACTTCTCACTCCTGCACAGCTTCTGAAAGCTGGGGTTAGGGTTTATGCGATTGATCAGCGTGCTGGCGAGTTTGTGATTACCTTCCCCGAGGCCTACCATGCCGGTTTCAATCATGGTTTCAACCTAAACGAGGCAGTGAACTTTGCACCAAGCGACTGGGAACCCTTCGGAGAGCATGGCGTTCAGCGCCTCCAGGATTATCGTCGTCAGCCATGCTTCTCTCACGACGAGCTACTGTTGGCTGCAGCATCGCGGAAAGATACAACGATCAAGATTGCCAAGTGGCTTGGTCCCGCGATGGAGCGGATGCGTGACCGCGAGCTGCGTTTGCGAGCCGAATTCCTCGAGAAGCACAAAAGCGCCAAAGCGCACACTTGCAAAATCGACGGCAGTGGTGACGCGGAGGCGTCCTGTGAACTTGACTTCGTCATTGATGATGCTGATATGCACGAGGACGAGCTGATCTGTGCTTTTTGTAAATGTTACGGCTATCTGTCTCGCTTCTACTGCCGTAATGCGAAGAAAGTCTTGTGCTTACAGCATGCTGGGTGGTTCGAGTGCTGTTCAGATATACCCGAGTCTGAGCGTTACTCCGGTGCCAAGGGACAACACATGCTCGTTTATCGCATGCCAGAAGATACTCTAACTAGCCTAGTCGAAAAGATCGCTGACAAGGCAAGCACGCCTGAAGCTTGGGAGTCAAAGATGGAAAGCCTTCTCGCAGAAGGGCCACGACCCCAGCTAAAGTCCTTACGGGCGCTTCTGAACGAAGGAGAGAAGATCGACTGGGACTTGAATGGTCTTCGAGATCTCAAGGATTTCGTCGAGAAATGTCAAGAGGTAGCCGAAGAAGCGATCCTCTATACCACCAGGAAACAGCAAGCTCGCCGCAAAACCGAGCGCCCTGGACGAGGAAGGCCCAGCAAATCGGCCGTCGCAGAAGCGGATGAGAGAGAACGCGAGTTTCGCAACGTGGAGAATATTCAGAAGCTTCTCAATCAGGCAAAGGACCTAGGGTTCGATAGCCCGGAGATAGCGACGCTCCGAGAACGCGCCGAGAGCATTGTCGAGTTTCAGACTAGAGCGAGAACGGCTCTCCGTGATCGTCCGGCTGAGCAGAGCATCACACGACTTGATGAGCTCTTGGAGGAAGGCAAGGGTTTCAATGTCGATTTGCCTGAGCTCGAGTCCCTCGAGAAGGTTGTGCAACAGTTGAGATGGTTACAAGAGGCGCAAGATTTCAGAGTTAAGCCTGCGCCCACTCTCCAAGAAGTAGGTGATCTCATCAAAAGTGGAATCGAAGTCGGCATGCCAGAGCATCATCCCGATCTTCAGTTCCTGCAGGAGAAACGGACACAAGGCGAATTCTGGGAAAAGAAGGCAAAGGAGCTCATGGAGGTCGAACACGTGCATTACCAGCAGCTCGATGCTTTCTCCAAGCAAGCGACCAATCTACCAGTGACACCGGAAACACGAGCTGCCATGGACGCTGTCTTGAAGAAGCAGCGAGATGCACAAGAGCTCATCATGTCTCTGTATGAGCGCAGCAAGAATCCGGATTTTACTCAGCGGCCAAAGTACATGGAAGTCCGTAACGCTATGGAGGGACTCAACGCGCTGAACTGCAAGCCATCGGGTACTAGCGACCTCGAGAAGGAGCAGAAGCGTCATGAAGACTGGATGCGACGGGGCAAGAAGCTCTTTGGCAAAGCCAATGCACCGCTTCACATTCTGCATGCACACATGAAGCAGGTCGATGAGCGCAATCGTTCCTGCTTTGACTTATCCGATCAACCTCGTATGCCCGTCGAGCCCGCTTCGCGCGAACAAAGCCCAGCCGATGGAGAAGAAGTGGATGGCTCGGGATCGAGTCGCGATGTCTTTTGTATTTGTCGCAAGCCTGAAGCTGGCATGATGATTGAGTGTGAATTGTGCCACGAATGGTAAGTCAGCCGGAAGCAGTGAAATAGACCATGGACTAATAATGATAGGTATCACGGCAAATGTCTCAAGATTGCACGTGGAAAAGTCAAGGAGGACGACAAGTATACATGCCCCATCTGCGATTACCGGGTGAAGATCCCTCGCGACGCAACTCGCCCGAAACTGGAAGACCTTCAGCTCTGGCAAGACGAACTCCCTGGCCTGCCGTTCCAGCCCGAAGAGGAGGAGACGCTGGAGTCACTGATTGAGCACGGTACCAAGTTCCGCGACTACGTGGCACAGTACATCAACCCATTAATGTCAAGTCCCGACGAGCTCACTACGCAGCGCTTTTATCTGCGGAAGCTTGAGGGTGCTGAGATCCTCTTGTCAAACGAGATCAACTTTTTCCGCCAGGAGTTGCACAAATGGGCACCAGTCGCACCATCTCCGCCACCGATTCTACAGGTGTCTCTCTCGACGCGGAAGCCTCGACCAACGAAGCAGCAAAAACTAATGAATCAGCTGGGGATTACAAATCCAGAGGACCTTCCACAGCATCTGAGGACCAAGACACACCAGTTCAAACGCAAAGAAGGAGAGGCTCCAAAAACGTCGGGTGCGCCGTCGGAATCTGCTGAACACTCGCACACCCCCCCTGGCGAGCCGCGCCAAGGTCAGAGCGACACTGAGTACTTCAACCCGCCCACTACTTCGACATACAACAACTCGCCTACCTTTGCTACCACGGCTCCTCTCAGCTTTGGTGGCGGGACGTCTATCGCGCCCATTGACCCAGGCCTGTTCGAAAGTTCGGGACCGGCGGCCCCGACTAGTCCCATGCAAGATCCGTTCAAGAGCTCGGGTAGTGGTCAGGAGATGTTTGGCGAAGAGATGGAGATGGGCGGTGGCCAGGCCGAAGAGGCGTTGGCTGTGACTGAAGGCAACAACTACGAGGAATAGTATTCCGCTAACTACGATGCCCTTTCGCGTGGCACAGAGCATGATTTCTTTCCAGCATGATAAGGTGGCGTTTCGGCATGTCTTGCTAGAGTCGTTGTACAATACGGCTTGTTATTCTGTTTTAGTCGACTTTTCTACGACTGCATTCTCGGCTGCTGCCTGTTGCATTCAGATAGGTGTTTAGGAGATCCAGCAAGGGTCGCGCGGACAACATACCCACAAAAGCCGTGTAGGATATTTGTTAGTGTTTATAATTGTCAAATGGATAATTTAGCATGTTATAGTGTAAGAAATGCTGGCTGAAGTCATATTTCGTCGCCCGTGAAGTGATGATGCGGGGATCTCGGGGGTTTGCTGAACAGCGCTACTGAGGGCCGGGCCCGTGCACGACTTTTCTGATGCCGACTCTGGTGGATTCAGCATCAGCCGTGACCTCGGACGACACATCGCAATGCTTCCAAGTAGAGGGCTGCGGCCTGCCCAAATCGCGCCCTTGGCCTCACGGCAATCACTAGCATTACGATCGAATGCTACACGGAAGGTGCGCATGTCCACAGATTCAATTGCCCGCTTCGTGTGCCATCTGCATGTCCGCGTCCCACCTAGCGAAGCCACACGACTTGCTGTTCATGGCGACGCCCTTGCTACCACCTAGGCTGCGCTCGTTGTAAACTCTGAGTTCCTGGATGCTGACCGTAGCAGTTCTCATCCCTTCCCCGAACTGCCGGCCTCGCCACGCCTTCATGTCGAGCAAGCCCACTCCAGTCGGCACAATGGAGGGCTGGCGCAACAGGCAGTCACAATATTATGCTGAGCGCCTCATCTATCCGATATGCCTCTTGGTATGCGCCATGGAGCTGGGGGAACTCTAGCAAGTCTGTCGACGCCAGTTCCGTTTTACCTTCAAATCAAGTCCCAATCGCCGAATTCTCGCACCGCCCTGTATCCGAATTTGCACAGCATGCGGAACCCGCCGTTACCACTGCCACTCCCGAAATTGCGCCTGCAACCATCGACAAAGCCGCCGTGGTAGACGGGGCGACCCTCTCAGGGAACACTGCTGCAGAGAATGCAGCTACCATCAGCGAGTCCAGAACGCTTGATGAAGTGTTTGGTGCTGAGCCAGTCAAGGATACGCTTCCCACTGCCGAAATTGATCCCACCCGCCTCATCGATCATGCTGGACAAATGAAGGAGTTGGGCTTGGACTATGGCTGGGGCATGACTACGCTCTTCGAGAAGTGCATCGAGACAATCTACCTGCAGTCGGGCTGGGGCTGGGCTGGGTCTATCATGGCCGCCGGTGTGGTAGTGCGTTGCGCGACCTTCTTTTTCCAGGCTCTCAGTTCAGACAAGATGGCCGTCATGGCGGCTCTGACGCCTGTGACCAAGCCCCTCCAAGAGAAGATGGAGGCTGCCATTGCGCGGGGCGACAAGCAGCAGGCGGATCTGTACAAGATGCAACAGGCGGAGATCATGAGGCCCTACGTAGGAGGCATGGCATCTATGGGTGGCTTCATGGTTGTACAAGCCTGGATTGGATTTTCGGCTTTCAGGTTCCTGAGGGCTATGGGTGAGCTGCCGGTCCCGGGCATGGCTCATGATGGTTTCTTGTGGTTCTCCGACTTGACCAGTCGCGATCCATACTTTATTTTGCCAGCCGCGACGACGGCTATTATGTACACAGTGTTCAAGGTAGGTCTTGGTCGTTTGCCGGCGCGGACAGAAAGCTAACATTTTCTCCAGACAGGAGGCGAAACCGGAGTGCAAAACGAGGTGGGTCAAGCCGCTCAACGCCAAAAGATGTTCACTGGTCTAGCAGTTGTTCTCGGACTCGTTACTGCTTTCCAGGCCTCAGCTCTGCAACTCTACTTCCTTGTCTCTGGTGTTATGGGTGGTATTACCGGATGGTTGCTGCGACAAAATGGGTTCCGACGCTTTATCGGTATTCGGCCACTTCCTAACAAAAAGAGCAACGAGCTCTACGCCGAAGTTGCACAAGGCAAGTTGAAGTTGGACGACATCAAGGGAACCGATGGCAGGATCCGTTACCAGCCACCCACGCCAATCCGCAAGGCGCCCACCAACCGCCGCCAGATCTCGGGCATCAACGTCAAGCCCGGAGTGGCTATTCCTGCGCATCTCAAGGCGGAGGCGCCGAAGATGGATACTTCTCGGCCTGACCGCGACATCGACTACGAGGAGGGTGCGGCAGGCAAGCCGATGATGGAGAAGTTGGACTACTACAGGAGGAACTACCGTCTCAGCTACATGTTGAGGAGGCTCGGCGACAGCACGGAGTCATGGACCAGGAAGATGGGCTACGGAGGCAAGAAGATGTCCCCCGAAGAGGCCAAGAGGAAGAGGAAGGCCGAGGACTACGAGATTGAGCGCCGACGCAGGTTCGAGAACAGGTCGTAGGCACGAGGCTGTATTTGCAAGAACGTGTATGATATGACTGGAGCCGAAGCTTGTGTTAGTAGCAGACATGTGTGAAAAAGCCTCACAGGTTGGAAAAGCGACAATGTAGTATAGTGGGTTCTTTTGTACAGATAGTTGAATGCATATGCTCCCTGACTAGATGGGTTCAGGGCGGTGTTTGGCCGACTCGTGGGTTATGTATCTATGTACATTGCTCGACTGGTGATGAGGTGCAACTTCCTACTCTAGCGACGTGTACATGTCTAGCTCCTGACCGTTTCGCCGCCTTCGCTCTACAGGGTCTGCGCGCATCTCCACACCGGGTCCAACGCGTCGACTGCCGGAGCCAGATCGGTGGCTTGGGAATATCTAGGCGACGTGTTAGACAAGTTACAAAGCGGTTTCATCGCGACACATACCTTTGTGCCAGACCATCCCAGCCTATATGCAGCTTCGTTTGCAACCAACTCTCCGAAACCCAGCATCAGACCATTCACAAATGGCAACAACAGATTTATGGCGGCGCCGCGAAGTAGACCCCAGATAGTGGGGGGCTTGTAGAGGATTAGGGGCGTGGAATCCGAGGATGCGGGAGAAGATGAGGAGAGCTCATTGTTTCCGTCGTAGTTTTCGCTGTCCGAGGGAATGGTTATGCCCGATTCGGTGAGGTTGGTTGGTGGTGAGGCGTCGGAGGCCATTGCGGACGTGTGTGACGCGATTCGTCGAGTCGGGGAGGGAGGGGCGTGGTGTTGTAGCGGCAGTAGGGCTGGGTGGTGGTGGTGGTGGTGGTAGGGTTGGGCGGTCGGTGCTAGATGCTGGATTGCGAGCCCCACGCGGAGGAGATGCGGAGGACAGGGCGGATTCAGGGCGGGATGGGGTTCAATGGGATGGCACAGGATTACCACGAGGAGTTAATGAGCGGAATCTGCACGTACGGCTCTCTGTGCAGTTGGCCTCCACGTGCCTGTGCTGGCGCTGCGGCTTCCGACGTGGACGCGCAATGTGGTGTTGGTGAGGCTCAATTCGATTCCGCGCTTGGCATTATATCGGAACATTGATGCACGGCGGGAAGCAATTGCCTGCCTCTCCAGAGATCCGGACTTGAGTAGCACTTCGGGCTGAATTCGTCGGACATTGTCAAGGAAGGATCCTCGGTATCTATAAAACTCGAATTCACTGGACTACCTATTCCACGACTGTTTGCTACTGCCTCACAGTGAAGGTGCGAGCAAAAGGCGAGCGACGTCACCAGTCACCGCCTACCAAAGCTCGCCCTAACACTTTACATAGACCAGACCCGACCCCACCCACGACTCAAGCTACACTGGCTGCACGTTTAAACCACACCATCAACCGCAACACTCTCCCGTGAATTCGGACAAGCAACCACCCGTAATGTCTGAAGCTGCCCCCGATCGCGACGCGCAAATCGCGCAGCTTACCGGCTTGACGGGCCTCGATGCTGCATCGGTAGGTGGAAGCTCATCGAAGCTATTAGAGCTACTCACTAATACGGACAATAGGCAGAGCGCTACCTCAACGCCTCCAACGGAGACCTTTCCCTCGCCGCCACACTCTTCTTCGACGAAGCCGCCGAACAACAAGAAGCTGCCTCGGATCCCGACGTCGACATGGCCGGCAACGACTCTACCACAAATCCCAATCCGAGCCCTCCTCCGGCCTCGGGTACTGGCGGCGGCCGCACCCTCGGAGGCGCATATGTTCCCTCGTCAGCAGCGCCAGCACCATCCTCGTCGTCGCAGCCCTCTGCTGGCCGTGGACAGCCTACCCAGCGGGGTGTGGCTGGCGCGCGGACCCTGAGGGACCTGCAGTCCTCCGGTGGCGGAGGCGGACACGCTCACGACGACGACGACGATGAGGAGAACCCCGACGATGAGAACCAGGACTTCTTTGCCGGTGGCGAGAAGTCTGGCCTCGCTGTCCAGAACCCCAACCAGTCGACTCCCCGCGATCAGATCAACAACATCCTGAAGCGGGCACGGCAGAATGCTCCCCGGCCTGGCGGAGATGATGAGCAGCCAGCCAGCGCCTCTCACTTCCGTGGTGCAGGCACGACGCTCGGTGGCGATGATGCTCCCTCCCGTACGATTCCAGATCCCAATGCGAACATCCCCGCCCCGCCCCCGCGTGCCCACCGTGAACTTCACCTCTGGCGCGACGGCTTCTCCGTCGACGATGGCGACCTGTTCCGCTACGACGACCCTGCAAACGCGCGCACCCTGGAGATGATCAACACCGGTCACGCTCCACTGCACATCTTGAACGTAGAGCACGGCCAGGAGGTGGATGTCGAGGTACACGCGCACAAGGACGAAGACTACAAGAAGCCGAAGAAGAAGTACGTTCCCTTCTCGGGTAGCGGAAACCGTCTTGGTAGCCCCACGCCCGGCGCAAGCTCAGCGGCTGCCACCATGGCCCCGCCTGCAGCTTCGAGTAGCACGGCGGCCTCGACCTCCGACGCCTCTGCGCAACCTACCGTCGACGTTGATTCCTCCGCGCCCACACTCACGCTACAAGTTCGGCTCGGTGACGGTACACGGTTGACGTCTCGCTTCAACCACACGCACACTATTGGCGACGTCTATGACTTTGTGACGCGGGCCAGTACGGCTAGCCAAGGTCGCGCGTGGGCGCTCATGACCACGTTCCCCAGCAAGGAACTAGCGGACAAGGCCCAAGTGCTGGGCGACATTGCAGAGTTCAAGCGTGGAGGTGTCGTGGTACAGAAGTGGAAGTGAGTATTCACTGTACGTCGGTGTGCCTCGAGCTGCAATATTGCCGGCCACGGTGCGGGGTGCAGATAGGAAAGGAAAAAGGGCACAGAGGGGCGCTGAGATTGCGCTCATGATGACTTGATGATTGCACGCAGATGGAGAGGAGGCGTTATGGCAAAATGCATGATAGACTTGGGAACGATTCTCGGCGCGATACCGCAATCTACAGAATAGCATAGATAGAGATATCGATCCAACAGCATGCACAAACCTGCACAGGCTGTCAAATGTTAGTCGCTCTCATCCAGCATGGTGCATTGCATTGCATGAACCTTTTTAGCTTTCCGTGTCGCACGGCAGTGGCTCGTCTGGGGCGGCTTCACGATTGGTTCAAGGTTTGGGGTACAGAGATAAAACATGCAATTTGTCTGGGTAGAAGGACCGAAGAAGGATTCTACCGTTATCTGTTCTCATGCAGGATTCCCGGAGACACTTGATAGCGCACACGCCCGTTCATCGGCTGAATAAGACGACTACGACAGACATGGCGTCGGCAAAACTACACCTCGATCGTCGCCTTATCTTAAATTATGCCGCCTAACAAGACCGCATGCCCAGACAAAGGATTTGCGCGCGCAACTCCCATGTCAGTAATTTGGTAGACGGGGGCGGGCAGCTTGGTAGGCGATCGCTGCTCGATTGTCGCTCCGGATAGATGAGTTGCGGTATGGTGCGACAGCCTTGCCGGTCGGAGGGTTTGCGAAACGCGCAAGCCCCGTCAACAATGAAGAGCGGCGACGACTAGGAGGGCAGCAATATGAGGCCATCATTTGTCACTTGGCGATCGACATTTGCGTAACGCGTCAGCACCTTCATGGAGTACCCTGCCGCACGGAGCGGGAAGCGGTGCGAGGCTTGGGGGTTCAGTGTCAAAACCGATGGGGATACCTGCATCGACGAGGCTCTGGCCGCGTACTGCCGTTTGAGGCTGTTCGACGCTTCTTCCTGCTGGTGCAATTTCACACCCTGTCGAGTCGTAGTCTTTGTCCCGCGTCGTTTCTCCAGTCGTCATTTCGTCTAACCTACGTGTTTTTTTTTTTTTCCTTCTTCTTTGCTTTCCGTCGCCATCGTTGCTGTTCACCGGCCCTTTACGCTCCTTGACTCTACTGCTCTCTCACCTAAGACCCACGTCCGGCAGGAACGACGTCGATGATAGCGGATTAACAGTCGCTCTTTCCTTCTTCACTCAAGTCCGGCCCCGCCTTCCCTTGCCTTGCATCGAGGCTAGCGATTACTGGGGAGCTACTTCACCACGAGTGTTGCCGCCGCCGCAACTGCCTGTCTAGTTGGTCCTTAAACACGCCCTGTCCTCACACTCCTCCGTCGCCCACACTCGCTAGTCCCTCTCTTCTGCTGCACTATACCACCTCAAGCGATGCAGCTTTTACACTATCGGTAAAGCCTACGACTACACTACACTACAAGACGATACGAATACGATCAACATCGACATCATGTTCCTCCGCTCACCCCGCAGATTTGCCATACTTTCTTTTATAGCATTGCTTTTTATATGCCTCGTACTACAGCAGAGCCCATGGGCACAGGAAAAGGTCTATGAGCGCATACCCATGTTTGACAATGAGAGGAGACCACCAGAACAAGAACTGTTACACGAGACCGTCGACGAGTCGCAACCAAATGTTGAAGATGCATGGCAACATGCGCTGCCCATGCCCGGCGCGAAGCCCAGCTCAACCGAGGCCCAGGTTGCAACCGCCCCAGCAAAGGTTATCCCTCCCCCCATGGAGGCTTCGCGCGAGCCCACGGTGGAATCAGAGCCCACCAAGTCTTACCCGCCGTGGGTGACTGCGCCGTCCAGGACTGCGTCTTTCATCCCTCCAACACCGCGACCAACCAACATGAAAGAGTACATGAAGAAGATGCTGAAATGGGCGCGACCAAGCTGGGACGGCCATTGGCCGCCGTTCGCAGACTATATCGGCAAGGCATACGACCCGAATCGGTGGGAGCAGTTCGATCTGTAAGTGCTCGTGTACACGTACTAGCAATTTCTCTTTCTAACAATCCACAGGGACTACCGCGTCTACAACGCTGGGCATGACAAGCTCAACAAGACAGTCGCCTCGGATCCCATCGCCTACAAGCCATTCCCCAAGTACAACACGCCTGAGTGGAGGAAGAAGTGGCATGGCGAGCATGTGGCTTGTCTGGGTCCCCGTGGCGTCATGCTAAACGAGAGTACCGACGATGAGGTGCAAGTATATCAGGGCATCCCTGAGGGTTTCCCTCCTGTATACGCAGGTGGCTACGATGTTATCGGTCTAGACGAAGATGTTTGCTTTGACCGCTACTCTCGATACGGCCCGTACGGTTACGGCGACGATGAATTCCCCGAGTCGGTCAAAGACTGGAAAGCGCCCGAGACAGTGCCCGAATGGCCCGAAGTCAACTGGGGTGCGCTCCAAGACGACTGCCTCCTGCGCAACCAAGAGCGATTCCGACCACAGGCCAGATCCCCGATCGTCAAGATACCTAGCACCATTCTGCCTGAGCCCGCCCTAGCTTCATCTGCATTCGCGATCCCAACAGACACGAGCAGGAGTAACCTAGAGGTCAGGGACAAGCATGAGAAGAAGTACCACCACCGCACAGCTATCTTAATCCGCACTTGGACTGGTTACAACTACGAAGAGAATGATATCACTGCCATCCGCGCAATGGTCTCTGAGTTGTCACTCCAGTCTGGCGGAGAATACCAGGTCTACCTCTACGTTCACGTCAAGGATCGAGATGCACCCATCTTCGACAGCCAGTACGAATATGATCGCATCCTCAAAGAAAACGTCCCTGAGGAGCTTCGCGATATTGCCATTCTATGGTCAGAGTCCATCTTTCCAAAGTGGTATCCCAAGGTTATGGACTGGCAAGTCTATTGGCAGCAATTTATGTGTCTACAATGGTTCAGTCTTACGCATCCCGAGTTCGACTATGTCTGGAACTGGGAAACCGACGCAAGATACACCGGGCACCACTACCATTTCTTTGAAAAGATTAGCGAGTTTGCGGATAAGCAACCCAGGAAGCTTTTGTGGGAGCGTAACAAGCGCTATTATCTTCCTAGCGTGCATGGAGACTATCAGTCATTTGTCGAGAACACGCACAAAGATGTCCTGAATGCATCTGCCCATTCGCTCATCCCAGCACCGGTATGGGGACCACGACCCTGGGCACGCGCAATCCCTCCGCAAAAACCACTCGGTCCGACACCGCCCACGTCAATGGAAGAGGACAATTTTGAGTGGGGTGTTGCCGAGCCTGCGGATTTCATCACCTTGCTTCCTATGTGGGATCCACGGAATACCACCTGGTCCTACAAGGACAAAATCTGGAACTACCTCCCCGGCGTCAGGCCCATTTTCACTCCGGAAGACGGCCAAGCAGATTGGTTCACGCACCCTGACTTTGAGCAAATCGACCGTCGAACATTCATAAACACCGTCGTTAGGCTCAGCAAGAAGATGCTACAGGCTATGCACGAGGAGAACTTGGTCGGCCGCAGTATGCAAGCGGAAATGTGGCCATCTACTGTAGCGCTCCAACACGGTCTCAAAGCCGTTTACGCACCTCACCCCATCTTCAATGACCGTCACTGGCCCGCTGCCTACTCCGAGGCCATCTTCGACTCCGCGTCGACCGTTGACGAGGCTACCGGCGAAGCGCTCGAGCACCGCCAAGGCGCATGGACAGAAGAAGCCGACTCGTGCTACAACCATGATCGCGAGTTCAACTTCCAGGGCTGGAGTTGGTACTACGCATCGCGATTCCCGCGCAACTTGTACCGGAGATGGCTCAACTGGCCCATGGTCAAGCAAAACTGGGGCGAGGACGAGCAGATCAGCGGCGGACCGGGGCACGATGGGCCCATGGAGCAGAAGAGGATGTGCATACCGGGTATGCTACTGCATCCAGTAAAACGCATGGCCAAGGACCTGGAGAGGCCATGAGCTCAGTCCTGATCGCGTTCTGTAAGCGACATCTATCTGAAAACCAGCATTTTGGAGGTGTATAAAAGGCATCGAGACGTTTACTTGTTCTTCCTCTTCTTCTTCAACAACTTCTTTCACAGCAAGAGCATGACGATGGCTTCGTTTTGTACGCTTGCTTTCTTGTCATTGTCTCTCTTCCTCTCACAGATACCTGTTTCTTCTTCCTTTTCCCAACTTCTCTGCCTTCTCCTTGTTCGAACGTTGACAGTTCGCCATGTTTTTTTTTCTTCACTCATAGGGCATTGGAGCATTTAGCGGACATATATCCGGCGCTAGGGCGTAGTTCGACAGGTGTCGTATGATCATCGTGTGTGTATGGAAATCTTTGTCGATCGAATTGACCGACTTTTTGTTGATGGCGACGCTTTCGCTGTTGTTGTTGTTGTTGTTGTTGTTGCTACAGTGTACAGCGTCTTTTATCTTTTGATAGATCTAGATGGGTGTTTTGAATGCGCATGAGTTACTACTGTGCAACAAAAAGTTGAGTTTGTACAATGAATGTGATGTCTTTAGTACAAAGTTTAGACGACGCGATGATACCAACGTCACGCTGTGCCGAGGTGGTACAAGATCTCGCCGCTCTACCTAGTCCTCTTTCCTTATGTCGCATACCAGCCCCGACCCCTTCAACGCCTACAAGAACGAAGATAAATCAGCATGGCCAATCCCCACCCAAAAGGCTTCTTTGCCCTCCCCAAGGAACTACGCTTAGAAATATACCGCCACCACCTCATAACCAGTCTAGCCACCGGCCTCGCAACCGAAATCGGCGCCTTGTATACCACAAACAAAACCGTCGCATCAGAACTAGCCAGCCTACTCCCTCCCATCCTTTCCCTTCTCGCAGCCAAACAAGCCTGGGCGCGCCACAACCCCTCAGCAGACATGCTAAGCTTCAAGCTCCCACAAAACTACACCTACCTCACCCCACTTACCTTCCTCACTGCCTGGATGCCATACGATACAAACGACGCACCCCACGGACTCCGAGGCGCGCAAAAACAAATTCTACTCGCCATCCTGCGACTTCCGCTTCAGACGCTTGATCTGCATCTCCTCTGTGATGGAGGCTACGTCTCACACAGCCCATGCATCCTCGCCACCGCTGTCTCCACGTACGCTGCAGAAGATCGCGTGTTGCGCCTTAGCGGCCGCGACTCCCCCTTTTACTCGCTCGTTGCATCGGCAGAACGGCCGTTGGCGCGGTTCGATCGCGTGGTGTTTTACAGAGGGCATGTTGACGAGGAGACTGAGTTGCCGTTTTTAAGAGCGATGGCGCATTTAAGGCGGGTTTGTGGGGCGAATGTGAATTCCTTTCGGGCTGTTTGGGGGGTTGAGGAGGCGGGAGAGAAGGGGTTGAGTAGGGTTTTTGGAATCGATTTTAGGGCTGGATTGCCGGCGTTGAAGGGGGATGTAACTGTGGTGCGCTAAGAGGGTGGGTTGAGAGTAGATGATGGTGGCGGGAGTTGGTTGGGGGCACGCTGGGTGGTTTGCAGAGGGAGGTGAGAATGATGTCAAAGGAATAACAAAAGGTAAGACAATAAGTTGAGATAACCCGCAATAGCTTTTCATAATCACAAAGTCTGGAATTAAGCAGGAGTAAATGATGAGATAATATGCATTACTTCAAATATACATTAACTAATAACTACGTGTTTCGCAAAGGAGAGACTGGCAGGTGAGGCGGAATAACACATCATCGAGGACGAGTGAGTGACGTAAAGAGAGAGAGCGCTAAAGAGCATAAACGAGCGTTGTTGACATCCAGGTACGTTTTTTGTTGTTGGCGTGAGCAGGGTTGGTAGTTGCTGATGGGGGAAGAAAAAGCGTGTTTACGGCAACACGACTTGGACTGTCCTAGCGATGCTGGGTACACCTTCCTTCGAGACGACGAAGAGGTAGTAAGCACCCGGGATCAAGATACCGCTGTCGTCGGGGAGCGTGGCAGTGAAGCTGTTCCCGTTGGCCTTGACGTTGTTCAATGGGATACGGCGTTGATCGGTGTTGACGGAGTGAGTTACGCTACCGATGCGGACGAGGACGAAGCTGGGGTTGGGAGTGCACGAAGTGACGTCTACCGTAAGCTTACCTCCGACCTTGACGCTCTCATCGCTGAGCGAGCTGATCGTCGGGCGGGTAGCGGCAGAGCCATCTTGGTTGAAGAGGTAGGGCGGAGAAAAGATCTGGCCGTCGGCATGGTCAACAAGCTTGTTGCAGTTGGCAGAGCTGCGGCCGACGCCCTGGGCAACGTAGCAGAGACCACCGCCGCCGCTAAAGACGCGGCCATCGGCGAGCAGAATGCTGGTCGAGTGATAGTTACGGGGTACGGCTTGGGGTGCGAGGGTCCTCCAGGACTTGGTTGCGGGATCAAAGAGCTCGGGGTACAGGGCGCCGTCATCGTCGGTGAAGACCTTGGAACGGCGTTGACCACCGCTTACGAGAACAGTGCCGTCGGGTAGAACGACGGCGTTGGAGAAGCCACGGGGATACTCCATGTCAGCGACGCGCTCGACCTTTGCTGGCTTGTTAGGCTCATCAATAGTCGTAATGTGGGCACGAGCGTTGGCATCCGCATCGGTGTAGTCAGGAGCTCCACCGGCGCTCAAAATCTTTCCAGCAATCGCGTCATACATGACAAAGATACCGCACATGGCATCGTCAACTTCGTCACGTACACCAGCGGCTACTTGGGAGCCGGTTCCCGTCGTTCCGTACCAGTTCATGGCTTTACTAGGGCCCGCTTGGAACACTGAAGCGTTCTTCCAGCCAAAAAGCCATGCGTGGTTGTCCTCACGCCAGATGCCCTCGTGGTCGGTGGTAAGCATAGCCTTCATGCTTGACTTCGGGAGAGCCGTCCATTTGTTGGTTGCAGGGTCGTAAACTTCGCCGTCCTTGCCCTTGCGGGGGCCAGAGTATGCGCCTCCGATGGTGAACACGCGGTTGTCGGATGTCGTGCAAGATGATTGGTAGCCACGAGCCATTTTCCTGCAAGATTCAGTAAACGTTTGGTATTACATAGTCCAGGGACACATACATGTCTGGTCCGCGCGTGAAGCTGTTCGAGTCTGGGTGGTAGAGACTGGCTGCCGATGCGTCTGAGCCTCCTTGGATCAAAAGACTTCCGTCTTGAAGACTGCTCATCGCAGGGCAGAACATATCATGGTGGGTATTGGCCACAGTACGTGCAGAAACGGCACCACTACCCAGGGTGTCAGTATGATTTACCAGTGCATTGTATTAGAAAAACATACGTGTTGAAGTTGTAGTCGGCGAATTGCGTACGCCCGCCAGCACCACCAAACGCATCGGCGCCCCAACTCGAGAATACGAGTAGTCGCTCAGAGACAGGGTATTCGGGAACAACGTATGCAGCGACGGGAATGACTGGAAGGCGGATAAGATCTGACCACTCGCCATTTTTAGCAGGAGCAGGCGCTTCATTAAGACGCATCACATCGTAACGCTTGTCGGTAGACCAGATCAACGTGTTGGTGCGCGCGTCGGCTTTGATATGGCAAGCGTTCTTGGCTGAATCGTAGACTGCTGCTTTGCATGTCGCCCAGTTTGCGCAGAGGTATGCACATTGGTCGAAATCCCAGACACTCTGGAAGATCTTCTCGCTTGGGCCGCGAATGTCGGTACTGGGGCAGATGCTGTATTGTTTCTATAACTCGTATTAGTACGTTGCACCTACTCGAAGTTATCGAACTTAAGCTTACCCTGTTCCGGTGATAGGTCCATTCGTTCGCAGGGCAGCGAGCGATGTTGATTTGCTCCGCCTGGATGACTTCGAAGCGGCCATTTGCAACCCATTCCAAGCCTGCGATTTCCTTGAAGTGACAAGCCTTCGTTTGCGTGTCATAGACGGCCTTGAAGCAGTCCATGCTCTTGTCACAGAGCTTTGCACATGCTGTGACGGATGCGACTCTAGGCTTTACTGATGCTGTAGGACCAACGAGGTCGGTGCCGGGGCATACACGATACCTGATGCCTTCGGTGCCGGTGAAGACAGTGTCGGCGCCAGGGCAAGCGTTAAGGGCGTTGGTAAATTGGAAAAGAACGGACACAGAAAGCACTGCGAGAAGAGTTTGGACCTGCATCCTGGATGTCAATACAGAGTACAGCGCCTGGAGAAGTCTCAAGGACTGGGAGCCATTCTCCTATATAGCTGCGCCAAAACTCCAACTACCGCTTCTAAACTTGTAACCCGCACACACACACGTTTGTGGATGTGGGTCCTTGTGAGACAATGAAGCGGGAACGCTATTGGACTAACATCGGAGCAGGGAAAGGGAATACCGAGAAAGGAACTGTTCGTGAGTAGCGACCCTGTAGGGGATCGCACATATCTCGAGTGTTGCTATGTTCGATAGCGCTAAGAGCAGTTGGGCCGAACTATCAGGGGTTCTCGTCGTCGGTAGCGGCTCGGGAACCCTAGCTGGGTTAGCAGCGATGCCATTATCGGTTGGCTCGGCCTGGCTGGAGTCATGTTGACTGCTGCGCCTCTAGGAGCACTAGTTCTTCTAGTCCTTTTATCATGATGGGATGATGGGGGTGGCTCAGGCACCGAAGCAAAGCCGTACCACGTCTCCGATTGGTGCTATAGGTATCCATCAAGGATGAAGAAGTAGGTGAAAAGATGCCCGTATTATCATCTCATGATTCTCATCACTGTGAAATCGGGGTGACGCTATCGTTTCCTGTTGCGATCCAGTTAGGCGCCCGCGGAGGTTTTGTTTTGTTCCTGTCAGGTTGCATGAAACGCCAAGGCATACTTTTCAGCCAACCCCTGCGCCCATCAGGGAGACGACATCTACAAACAGAACTTCAGCTCAATAACCACCGTTAAAATGCTGCCCCTGTATCCACTGCATGAGAAGATGGGAAAAACGCTATCGAAAATACCAGGGCAGCTCCACCTATATGTCGACTGTAAAGAACCGCTTCGGTGCCGAATGATGAGGAGAGTGTGACCGAAAAAATGTAACACCATCGAGGACAAACATGTGAAAAGACACGGATGACGCGATTTTGAAAAAGCTTTGCTTCTGAATTTGGCCGGAATGTCCGAGTCGGAACATCTGCGTCGTTCGATTGTTCAATTTATTGAGCCCTGACTCGAAACACGATCCCACTGTAAGGATGGCTTGGCAAATTAGTAGCAAAAACCGTCCGACCTGGGAGCTGGAAGGAACCATTATGTAGGAATATTCCCCGAACCACCCGCGTAAATACCAAATGCCTGCTCGACTTCGTTTGTTGGGTCGGTTTCCAGGGATACCGCTGTTCGATACTGCTACCAACCCTGACCAGGCATTGCGCCCCAGTTTGGTGCTGACCAAGACCACTGCGCACCGTCGAAGCCCAGCGGGGCTTGTGTGGGAGCTATCGGAAAGGATCCCGTAGTACTATAGACTGAGTCAAAGCTACCTAGGTCCATATGCCCGGAAGTGTATGGAACACCACTGTCGAATTCTGCGAACTGATGTGATGGTTCGGTCGCTCCTTGGTTCACATGCGCCATTCTTTGCTTTATGTGCGCTACGATCGATGGTGGCTCAGAATGTACAGTCGCTGCTTCCCGGGCATCCCATGCCTGTAATATGACCCCCGCGAATATCGCAAAGAAAGGGTTTTTAGGCGTCGTTTCCATGGGGTTGTCCTTCATGTTGAGAGCCATGAAGCGAGCAGAGAAGTTGTCGTTCAGTACTTGCCATGTCGAATCTGCATGCTCTGAAAGCGGCCGTTGTTTCAGATCCTGGGTTAAGTGGACATATGCTGGAAATGGGAAGTGAAGGTAAATGATCCACCGAAAGCCTTCAATGAGTGGAGAGCTCATCAACATCGCATCACATTCCAGCATGGTCCGCGCATGTGTAAGGCCAGCCTCGCGTTTCTCATCAGTCTCGTGTTCAGAGTTCGGTGACCTGGTTGCTAAGTGATGCGCAAATCGGGTCTTCGCCATGAACATGCGTCCCCACCACATAGTGATGAAGTGCAGCGGGTTTTGCGAATCACACTGCACGAGATATTTGCTCTCCAGACTCGACTCGAACGCTGAAATGTCTTCAAGTTCCGAGAAAGAAGTAGCAGAAGCCTTCTCGACAAATTTCTTCATGAGCGGGTTGATGAAGTCCAAATGAGAAGGGCTGTGCCGGATAAAGTCGCCAATCTTGCTGCGCACGACGGCGAACAATGCTTCGGATGTAGTGGCGAACTCAGCTGGTGGAGTCTTCATCTCATTGCGCAGATTGAAGTCATTTACGCTTTGGAGGGTCCGGCAGTCCCAAGTGGGTATCAGCGTGGCGGTCTTGACATCCGTCATTTCCGCAATGCGGCTGTCAAAAAGAACAAGAGACCACCACAATCGACGTCGCTGCATCTGTAAGCGATAGTGGGCATGACTGGTTCTCAACATACCAGCTCAGCTTCAAGGACTGGATGCCTAGCATTGACAGCCTCTGTATCGATACCCATCCGCTGAGCAATGCGAACCGCAGTGCCTAGCATAGACGATAGCGAACGTGGGTCGGTTTCCGGTTTGAGCGAGATCTAGTTTGTTCAGATGACCAGATCCTATCTTCGTCGCTGTGACACTCACTAGATAGAGATGAAGAGCAGTCAAGCACTCGCGGTTGTTGCATTTCAGGAATCCGCAGTTCAGCAACGCTTCCCTCGCCCCCAGCTGATAGCCTCTCAGAATGTCTCCTCTTGGTGTACCAAACATAGCCTGACACTGCTTCTGATTAAGGCTGGTAATGGCCATGCAGTATATGGCAAACATCAGAGACTCCAAGTTGGGTTCGATCTTTGTCACATCGCTGGCGGCATCGATGATACGCGCTTGAAGAGTGGGCGTATGGGTAAGTTTTAAGAGAGGGTCTATGTTCTCCAGGTACAGTTGCCAAAGTCTGAAGATCTGGGCTTGAGGCGGATGGAGGGCCGACAGCTCAACACCGGCAGTACGGGAGCAGAACAGGAGGTGTTCGGTGCGGTAGACACCTTGGTGGAAGAGTTCGTCCCATGCTTTGACGACTTCCCCCGGTCGAATAACACGATCTGGAGAGTAGACCTCGTCGGATTCCTCGTCGGATCCCTGACTGTCACCGTCGTAGGGATGCTGTGCCTTGCCGTAGGTCAGAAAGTTTGCTGCAAAGCAATGCTCAAGCTTACCTTCCCGGTCATAGCGCGCCAGAAACTCCTATGAGGGTCAGAAAAGCGCTTCTCAATTCATAAAGGCTCACTGACTTTGCCTGAGAACTCTCGGTAGTCACAGACGTTTGATGTGCCAACTCAGCATTGTCCGGGGCATCTGGTGTAGCTCGATGGCCGTTGGCACTTTCACCGTTTCTAGAGTCTGCTGTATGATATTTATTTATCCGGGAAGCATGTAAAGGTTCAAACGATATGTTATTCTCCGTCAACAGACGTTCGTAGTGGTGAAGTCGTTCCAATAACTCTCGCTCTGGAAACCTGCGGCGCCTTTGACGAGGAATCGTTGCAGCGGATACACACTCAGCACCGATTTTGGTGCAGTTGGAGCATGGGGATTTGCGATCACATTTGACTTTTCTTTGCGCACACAGTACGCAAGAAAGAACTCGTTGTGGCTTGCTCGCTCTGGCAGATCGAAATGGAGCATCAATACTGTGCTCGTGTGTGGGTGTGTCTGACGACATTCTCTATATGGACAAAGTTCCTGCCAAGACGGATGTGGTGGTGGTATACGAAGGCCAAGAGCGAAGGGACTCGTGAGGAGTTCATTGGGGTCGGCGGGGATGAGCTTCAGGCAACCACCCCGAGCTGCTAAGCCCAAATCTGCCTATTCCCGGGGCGTGCTTTTCCGAACTAACGAGATACGAGGCGAGCTCATTACGACCGATACGTGAGGGGCAGAGTCCACGACGCGCCAGTTCGCGGTCGTAGGGACCCGCATCGCACGCTTGTTTGGCAGCGCGTTGTTGAGCAGCTATGCGGGCAGGAGCGTGACGCGTGCGGGAAACTTATGTAAGCATTGTCGATGACGTTGTGACCACCGAAACCTCTCGCCCCCTTTCCCATTTGGACACTAATGACATAGTGCTGCTACAGGGTTGGCTTCAATTCAACTTTCGATTGAACACCCCGGAAATTCGCATCTAGACCTGACATGCGCCACACTGACAAGCTTGTCAAACATGATCACGAACAAAGACGCTAAGTATTTCAGAGCGCTTCATCTTCGGTATGCACAGACGCGTATGAAGAACATGCGATGAACTTGTTGCGGGTGACGAGTAGAAGCAGGTTTGCAGAACCACATTGCATCGCGGATCTGGAATAACGATGTTCAGAGCGCCCGTGTAGGGTATCTGGTGAAAGCTGTAATTGACACAAATGTAATGGGCTAGAGCCCTTGCCCTCTTGCCCTCGTCTACAGCCTCGGCGTTTCTCCTGCCCGCTCCGATTGCCGATCAGCCGATCGCAATATTGTTTCTCCGCCTACATATATAGATAGCCACGTAGCCTAGAAGCCTAGCTCGCTATCGAATACAATCTTGTTATACCAAGGTGAATGCTCCTTGAGCGTTGCTACTAGCCCTAGGCGTAGCGCCTTACAACAAATAATTCACGGGCTTGACCTAATTATGCTCATAAAAGTGGCCACCTACGCTTCGCAAGACAATCAACGACTCTGGATATATGCCTGAGCACATGAGCGGAGAATAGCATGCGAGGAATGGCCCGTTATAGGGTTTCTATTCTAAATGCGACTTTAGAAAAAAATCTAAACTATAAGGGGCTACGCCCAAGAACCACTACTTCCCCACTTAAGGATAGCGCGGAGGATAAGTACCGTACAGAGGAGGATACCTACACTTCTTTTCTTCAACTTTCTTATCCTGTACATAGGAGCCAATGCAAACTCGTTAGTAGGCTGTTACAGATAATAAGCAAAGTGTAAGGGGCAGTTATAGGCAATAGTATTTGCTTCACACTGCAAGAGAATAGTGGAGGATGGCTCTGTATTG
>JARBXR010000137.1:21096-73662 GCA_029100535.1 Stemphylium beticola | reverse complement strand
GGGGTTATTGCTGGACAAGAGATGGGAGGGAGATGAGATTGTGATAGGGTCATGTGTAGGCTGAGCGACGTTTTGACAAAAGCGGAGCTGATGATCTGGTTGTGAGGATGTGGTGGTAATCAACGCGAACAAACAGGAGCAAAAAGAACCAAGAAAGAAATGAAAAGAGAAACCAAGATGCGTTGTAACAAGAGAAGGAGAGAACAACGACACAACCGATTAAACATAAAGAATACATGGAATCTCTACTCACCATTCCCAACTGATCAATCCGACTCAGCTCATCAACCTTTTCGTTACTGTTTCACTTTTCGCAACTACACGTTTCCGTCTTCGCAGTTCCATCATCAGCTCCACGCGTATGCTCGACAGTAAAACATGGCATGATCTGCTCTTAAAACGCAACCGGACAGATGGAGATTAACTGGAGCTGTAGCACCTGAGAATATGACAAGAGGAGTGTGCCGTATTTCTTCCTATTTTAAAGAAACAGAGTTTAGTGCTATGATGGGTGTTTGCAAAGAAAAGAGAAGACTGCATTGGAAGGGTTTCTGTCATGTTTGTGTTATCAGGGCATGGTGGCATGTCGTCGGACAAGAGGGGGGCACAAACTTGATGGCGGCAGAACAATGAATAACGGCAGTTGTTAACAAAGTACAAAGTAGGTCAATTGGGTAGCACAGGACACACAACAATTCTTCAGGATACGTTATCAATGGGAACTTCTTGCTTTGGACTAGCCGCGTCTTTCCTACAAGGTTGAACATTCAGAAAGAGTAACAGGATTGCCCTTCGTCTTACGTGTCATTTCCCACTACTTGACAGACCAGAAAAAGAGCGACAATAACCGCTACCCTCTTATCTCTGACTTTCACGGCAGATCAGTCAGTTTCTCGATGACGGGAAACTTGGCCTTGGAGGCGTCCGACAGCGGGGCATTGCCGGGACGATCTACAACGATGGCGTAGACTTTCGCTTCACTTGCAGCTTCGGCCTCTGTTGTTCCAATACGTTAATCATGTACCTTTGTATGCGTGATGAAACATTGGAGAACAACGCTATGGGGGGGCAGAGGGAAAGTCGCGTGACCTGGATAGGTACATGAGACTTGTACATGTGGGCGGAAAAGAGGGCAAGTGGGGACAGTGTAGCGACATGTACCGCATGACGAGTAGCAGATATATGTGGGGTGACTTGTAGTCAGGGCATGATGATGTGATGATTGACAGACGAATTGAGAGCAAGGAGGGGGTATTGTGGTGGTGGTGGTGGTGGTGGGGTTCAATGAAAGCGGTGAGACAGTGTGATGCAGTGTTTCAGGTAGGTAGGCCAACATACCTTTTACATTGTCTGTCAGAAACGAGACGTTGGATACGTTTATGCCCAGCTCCGAGCATATTTTCTCGTAAGATGCCTTTTGGAGCTTGGGGCCTGCGTTTACGGTATCGTAATGGGCGGAGAATAGGGGCTTGATATCCCGTGTAATCGGACCGTCTCTTACGTAGGAGAAGAATTGGAGCTGCGCCTGCACGCTGCCGGACGAGAAGATAGCCAGCGTCTTGCCTGCGGCTTTCCACGCTTCTAGGGTAGGCACCACATCATCGAAGAGTGGAGTCTTGAGATCGCCGTTGCGGAAGCCCGTTGTCCAGAGATGTCCTGTGATGGTGTTAGTTCAGCGGAGCCATGCCAGCAGTGCTAGCTATCAAAGACAATTGTGGATATGTTGTGATGTGATAGCACGCAAGCAACGCATGGTGAGGAGGCAGATGGCACGCTTGCGTTGCGATGCAGACGGCGACTTGAAAGCGGCGTCGAGCTGACGAAAGAGGGTTTGGCACCACCATGGGCCGCTGTAATAGGATGGCGATTATCGCGATAATGTTGCCGGTGGTGAGTGGCCGATCGAATCAATCATGGGTTTCGATGACGCTAGCCAATTTAGAGCGGCGCGGTGTCGGCGCTTGGTGGCGACGATCCAGGGAGATGCTAAGATACGGCAACAGATAGGACTGGGATTGCCGCACAGGGTTGAAACAGACTCATTTGTTACCCACCTTGTAGCTGCTTCAAGTACACAGCTTTAACGTCTCGCCGAGTTAGACCCTCGACGTGGGCGAGTAGCGCATCAGCGCTCTGCTTGGTGTCGTCTGGGAAGGGGGCAATGAGCGACTGGAAGTCGGCGTCGGCCCATGAATTGCGTGCTAGTCGTGTGAGACTGTCAAGTGCGTACGGGTACTGCGGCTATGGTGAGCGAACAGCGCAACGGGGAAACCGCCCCACAGCCGTGCCTCGCGTGACAGATGACGAAAGTAGGAATGCGCGACCATTCATGGCTGGAGTGGCAGGCGAGAGACACAACAGCGTTTAGAGCGGAGAAGAGACGGCCAGTGGCTACGGGAGGTCTGCCGAGCGACAGCAGAATCGTGGAAGCGCGGCCCGGCCTCGTTCTCGTTCTCGACTTGGTGGTGTTGCCCCAGGTGCTCTCGCTCTGCCGATTGCGGGGAAGCAGCCCCCTCGAGACGAAGACGAAACAGCGACAGAGAGCGCCGCCGACAATGGACCAGAAGGCGGGGGCAGACAAAAGCTTACCATGACATCTTTGACGAATGAGATACTGGAGATGGTGCCCTCTGCGCGCCCATGTCAGCCAATGCGTTGCGTGACTAGAATAGCTCGGGAATATGGGCAGGCTGGAACTGGAGTGGCTGAGGCAAAACCTGGGGTAGCGCCCGGAAAAGCACAGCAAAAAAGACAACAAAAGCCTGGAAAGGCGCCGACAGACAGCAGCAGGCCTGCATACAGCATCCGAGGTTGGTGGAGGCTGGCTGGCTGCAGTCGTTCTCGTCTTGTGTCGACACACCCCACGCCAGCCATGCAGGACTCGAGAAGAGGCATGCAAACTTACCAATATCCAGTAGCACAAGCTGGGATTGGCTCCAGCGCGCCGTATCGAAAGACGCGGCAGACATTGGTGTCGATTCTTTGTTGATGTTTGTTGTTGAGTGCAGGGCAGGGCGGTGAACAGCGGTGAAGCGAGAATTTTCTGATATAGCGCCTCAACTCTGTTGTATGGTGATGCCGTGTGCCTGGGCTGACAGCTAACTGGCGCGACGGGCTGAGACAGGCAACATCAAAACATGGCGGTCAGGTTAGAAACCTGATGATGAAGAGGATGGCGAAAATTCAGATTCTGCACATGGGAGAGGGCCGCATTGGGACTGACAGCCGTGAGGCTGTCGTTGTCGAGTAGAAAATTCTCCTACCCTCGGGAGTCATACGGTGCTGACGGCTGTCACGATCGCCCTCCCCCCGCAGTTACTTCCTTGCACCGATCGTGATGAGGCTGACAATGATTCAATAAAGTGGTCTGTTGCCCTGTCCCATGGTATCCAGTTCTCCACGCGTGTAGTGAGGTGGACGGGTGTACCTGGCTAAGAAGTGCCGACTTGCTGCTCGATGTCGTCGATGGACAGATAGCTTCCGTCCGACCCACCGCAAAGTCCACATGCCATGGGGGAGTTGACTCGCCGCTCAACGCAGCAATATTGAATACCCTATAGGCCGGCAATAGGGGTGTGCTGTCTACCATTGCTGACGCTGGTCTACACCGCCATGGGGTATTCAGGGACAGGTACAACGAGTGGGTACAAGGAAATGTCCCGTCTGCATGTTACCTGCAGTAGGCCGTCGAGTGCCTGTCCAACACGCTGGCTGGGTGGCTCTCTACTGCACGTTACTGCAAGGCTACTGCGCGTCCTCGTTTGGAACACGCCTACGGCAAAAGTTACTGCGCTTCTGGCCCGGCAATACGCTCCACGCGAAAGACAACAAACAGAGGCATTGGGATTCAGGATCTCAGCGGCGTGCGCTCATTCGTGCAGTCGCGTGTACACGGTGTCTTTGTTTCATGTCGTCGCATGTTGATGGCACGTTGACGTTAGAGCGGCCGCCGCGTACAGCAGCGAAGAAGACGGGCTGCGACAGTTTTTCTGTTCAAGGGAGAGAGAGGGTGGCATAAGCTTTCCCCAGATTCCTAATGTTTGCCGCTACCGGCCGACCCTGGTGGTCGCAAAAGTCTTTTGGTCAATAGTGTACGAGCCTGTGGTGCACCCAATGGCAGGATCCGAGCGCTAGTTCTCGAAACACTTGTCATGGTGTATTGGGGCCTGAGTAGCCCCTGGATGGTACAGCAGCGATGCAGCGCAGAATAGTTTGCGGCACCGCAGTGTGTGCTCACACGACATGGGCAGTATCGCCGGCCGTCGAACTGCAGGCTCATGCGAGATAAAGTGGCAAGCATCACGAAACGAGAGATAATGGTTCTGTTGGAGCAGGTGGTCGAGGGGCGTGAGGGCTGCAGGCAGCACCAATTAGAGGCCAGGTGGCAGCATCGTCCTACAATGCAACGGGCCACGATCAGCAGTGTCGTGGGCGGCGGCGCTTGGGGGCTAAGCCGGCATTGGCACACGACAGGTGGTGGTCTGGATTTCTGGATTGCACGCGCAAGGCCAAATGTTTCAGGGCTTTCGTCCGTCGCATCGTCATAACAATGTCTGGACGTGCCAGTGCAGGTTAGAGATCAGGGACGGAGATGCGACTCCACCCATGCCGTCAGTGCAGCCGAGAGACCCGCTGCTTGCTCAGCCAGGCCAGCTCTCGCGGTGACGACGGTCGAGCAGCGATAGCAGGCAGAGACGCACGACAGCAGACAGGGCGAAGGCGGCAGAAGGGCATGGAAAGGCCGTGGGCCAGTGGCGGCTCCGGTTGGTCTGGTGAACATGCTGCTTTAGCACCTGGTGATGCAAGCCACGTAGCTAGCAGCTAGCAGCTGGCGCGCTAGTCCCAATGGGCCTTCCTGGTCAGTGTCACCGCCGCTTTGCTGGAAGCGGGTGCCCGAGGGCTGAGCCTGCTCCTGGCGCTGTGTTCTAATAGCCAGGATGCCCGTCCTGTACCCGCTATCACCTCACCACCGTCTCCCGATGCCTCCATAACACGTACCCATCTTTGCTCTCGTCGTTGTTCGCAAGCTCTAGCGTTGCTTCTCCCACCACCACTACTACCACCACCATCACCATCCTCCTCACCACTTCTCACCGACCGCTGCTGCCCCTAATAATATAAGCATCCCGCTCGTTCCTTCCGCAACCGCAACCGCTGTGCAGCTCAGACGTCAACAACGTCAACAACCTCCTTCCTCCCTTGGCCAAGGCCATCACCCTTCCTCCGCCTCCGCCTCCATCAACATCAACACCACCACCACCACTACTACTGCTTCACTCCGCTATACGCCGACATACTCGACCATATAGCCGCCACCGCCGGGCTTTGATTTGATGTGATAAAGAGAGCTCGCTGCTGGCCATCCCGACATCCGTCCGACAGCTGCACCACGACTCCTCTCCCACCTCACCTCACCTCACTTCAATCCAACCCGACGACCTGCGCCGCGATAGCTTCGTACCCAAGCACAAGCACAAGCACAAGCACACCGAGACCCTCTCCGTCGAAGCTCTCAACGTCGCCAGCTAGCACCAAGTCGTCGTCGTCGTCGTCGTCGCATCCCTTGGACCCCTTCGACCACCTGCTAGCTCTCCTTGCGTGGGCCCGTGCCTCCTGACTCACGCCGACAACCGCGTCATCCAGACAGCTCCCTTCTGTCTGCCTACGACGACCCCCCTTCCCACGTGTTACGACTTTCTTCTCTCTTACGCAGCGATACCTCTTCCTTCTGGACGTCGACGACTCCATCTCATTCCTGCCGCTCCCCGATAGCTCGTTGACTCGAGCCATCCGTACGCAATTAATACCGTCAAATGAGAACCACACTCTCTTGAGCATTTCCTTGCCTTTTCCGTCGACGGACACCACCTGTGCATATCACCCGACGACTTTGCTTTTGTTCCCCGGAGCCGCATTGCTGTTACCTAACGACATCTCCTGTTCGACTTATCCCATACCGAATCCGACTACATTACAACCATATTATTGCCATCTTCTCCCCGCACATCCCCGTCACCTAAAAGTCTGATAGAGCATCGCTTTTGGGCTGACGGCCGTCGACCCATTGTTTGATTTCCCACATCGAGCTCCACCTTACTCTTGTTCCTTTGTCTGTTTGGCGAATTCCATCTCCGCCTTCACCGCGACAGCCACCGGGTAGACCTTTCGAGTTTTCCCCTCCGGCCCACCCCCAGTTACCAGTTACCACCATCCCCAATGGAGTGCATGCGCGATCATCTTCACGACGGCGTTGTACTCAATGGACGGTATGAAACCATCTCCCCACTCAACAATGGCTCCTTTGGCATGGTCTTCCAGGCCAAGGACCTTGTAACCGGCGACAACGTTGCCATCAAGGTCATCACCAAGAGCTCCGCCGCCGTCAACTGCCCTTCCGCTTTCGCTGTCGATGAGCGCTCCGAGGAGCTTGGCGTGCACCTTCACCTTGGTGACCACCCCAATGTTGTCAACCTGCTCCAGTCCTTCGAGACCCAGAATCACATCTACCTTGTTCTGGAGTTCTGCTCCAATGGCGACCTCTACGAAGCCATCCGCAACGGCAAGGGTCCTCTTGAGACGGAGCACGTGCGCGACTTCATGATGCAGCTCGTCGGTGCTGTCGAGTTCATTCACTCCAAGGGCATCTACCATCGAGACATCAAGCCCGAGAACATCTTCCTTACCCAAGAGGGCTCGATGAAGCTTGGTGACTTTGGTCTCGCTACCTCCGACCCTTGGTCCTACGAGATTGCTGTAGGCAGTGACCGTTACATGGCTCCCGAGCAGTACGACCCGTCCAACACCGGCTACTCTACCGCAAAGGCAGATATCTGGGCCATTGGCATTGTCCTCCTCAACATCTTGTTCCAGCGCAACCCCTTCGCTGTGCCATCCTCCTCAGACCCTCTGTACGCCGACTTCGCTCTCGACCGTCAGAGTCTCTTCGATGTCTTCCCAAACATGTCGCAGGATACCTTCGAGGTCATCAGGCAGTGCTTGGCCATCGACCCTGAGAAGCGCGACCTTGGCGCTGTCAAGGATGCTCTGGACCGCGTCATCAGCTTCACCATCGATGACGAGAGTCTCGACGACTTCTGCACTGAGGAGCGTGACCTTGTTGCCGTTGGTGCCAACCGTGAGCCTCTCCGAACACCATCCATCTCGACGCCTCAGCTCGACAACGGTGGCTCATTCCCTTGGGCCAAGGCTCTCGCCATGTCTCCACCCCAGCAGTTTCGCCAGCTCTCGGCTATCCCTGACAACGAGATCTATGAGGATGACATGTTCCCGGGACCTCCCTACGACGTCAAGCCGGACAGCGCCTCCGCCGTATCCTTTGTGGACTCTGGTCTCGGCTTGTCCTTCAAGTCGACTGACGCCACCAAGACCGAGGCAATGAACATCAACCGATCTCGCCCTGTTCCCATCTCAGGCTCGCTCCCAGCCAAGCCCTACAACAGCATGTCCTCCGTCTTTGGCAAGAAGCGCGACGTCTTCTCCAAGAGCTGGAGCGACCTCTGGGACGAGGAGGACGATGACGCTCAGTTCCTTGCCGAGCTTGAGAACAACTGCCATTCCTTTGGTGCTGAGAAGCCCAAGACAAAGCCTGTTGTTTCCGAGGCCGGCTCTGGCGTGTCGACTCCTCGTGGTGGCCTGTCCGAGATGAAGAACCCTGCCTCTATCCATAACAGCAGGAGCTCCTCTCCCAAGAACCATCGCACTGCTGTTGACCATGTCAGCGCCGCCACGGGATTCGTTTTCGAGGAGCATCGTTCGCCAGCAACTACCCGCAACTCTCCTACGAAGCGTTCCGCCGCTGACAAGTGGGCTGCTCTTGGTGACCGCCGTCGCAGCCCTGCCGTGCAGGCCCAACAAACTCCAACAAAGCCGACCAAGTCGCCCAAACAAGCTCAACCCATTGCGACCTCCGCCAGGAAGCGGAGCCGCACTGGGACTGGACGACGACCAATCCACTGGGGCTCCAGCGCCAACGAAAACAACCATAGCTCCTGGGAGCAGAAAGTGGACAACTGGTACAAGAGCAAAGATTGGCGCTCTCATGCCGATCACACCCAGGCTAACGATGACCTGGGTGATTTTGAGTGGGTGTGGTAAGGCACTATGACCTTCCACTTGTAGTCTTGACAACTTTCCCTTATCCCTTTTTTTTCTTTACCTTACTTACACGGAATACGCTGTTCCTGGGAAAGCAAGAGTTCTATGATTATCAACCTCAAACACCTTTTCAAACTGTAGCCTTTTAGAGATACCACTTTCCTATCTCTTCTCTCTACCTTTTACATGTACACTCTCAACTTCATCTGCAACACCTCACTACTCTATCGCTTTATTCGAGCTTCTATCTTGTCGCTTGGTATCTCTCCTTTGTTACTCTACTGGTGTGTTTGGGCTAGCCTCTGGGACTCTTGCATTGGCGGGCATTTTTGGGCGGATGAAACAAACTGTTCTGATGAAGGCCTTCATCAAACTGCAAATGCTGATATATGAAAGGAAGCAAGCGGCATCTGGCATGGAGTTATACTTTTTTTTTTGCATCAGAGGGATCATATCTCTTCTGTTTCGCAATTCGCTTCTTAGGGATGATTAGTTAGTCAAGACTCGTATCCGACGGAGATCTGAGTAGCATCGCACTTCGTCATCAAAAAACAAACAAGACGCAAGTGCATGCGAAGGATCCGGGATTTACCCACTCATTACTACATCTTCTGCTCCAACCCAATGTGATGATTATCCAATAGCCCATCACCCATAGCTTCTTGTACATATCTTTTTACTTTTTCTACATACTTTTTTAATAGCCCGATAGACCCAATAGATTCCCATTCCTTGCCCAGTCTTCGTTGCCAGTATTGCGATAAGCTCTTCACCCAACCGGAATGAAGAAACGATAAGCGCAGGTTGCCTGACGCTCCTTCGTGCCTGCTTTCCTGCATACATCCCGAACGCCGAACCGGAATGAGGAGGACTTGAGATACCAGACCTTCAAACGATTAGCATGGTCTGTCAATCGGCCAGTATATAAGCTTTTGTTCTACAAGCCGTGAGCTTGAATATCTCCGCAGATACTGTTCTTCGATCACACTTACTCAAGGCCGATTCTGACATGATGGTACTCAGAAAGGTCGTCAACAAGGCTTGTAACGAGAACCACAAGCACGAGGTAGATGATGATCGTGGTGAACCTTCCTGTGGCCAAAGAGAGAATCCCGATCCCCACTCCGACGATTACAACATGAACCCAACCGACGAGATTCCAGCGAAGAACCCGCTCCTCCCCGTACCCAATCCAATGCCCAGCTACTGGCTCAGCCAGCCCCATCGCTACGCAGATTTACGCTCTACAACAACCTTACCCTCGAAATGCGACATTGCCATCATAGGCTCCGGCATGGCTGGCGTACTAACCTGCTACCACATCCTCTCAGAGTGGCGTGCACAACAAGAAGAGGACCCCAGCACAAACACCAAACCCGCACGCATACCATCAATCCTCCTCGTCGACGCCCGAAGTCTCTGTTCCGGCGCCACAGCGCGCAACGGCGGACACTCGAAAGTCAAAACGTCAACCCTAACCTCCCTCTCCAGCGCAGGGCAACGAAACGCATTCCAAGCCTACGTCCGCGCCAACATGCACGCTTTGAAAACGCTTGTGGATAGCGAAGGACTGGCAGAGATGTGTGAAGTCGAGCTCCGGCGCAGCTTTGACGTTTTTCTGGATAGGGAGGAGTACCTTGGTGTGAAGCGTGTTTACGAAGAGGATGTGGCGAGCGGGCAGGAGTGGACAAAGTATGTTAGTGTTGTGCCCGAGGATTGGATAGAGAGGGTTACGTGTGTCAGGGGAGCCAAGGGGGCGTTTTCGGTTGAGGCGGTGGGGTTTTGGCCGTATAGGGTTGTTACGGGGGTTGTGGAGGTGATGGTGGGACGGTATGGTGTTGGTGTTGTACGGGGAGAAGAAGAAGAAGAAGAAGAAGAAGAAGAAGAAGAAGAAGAAGAAGAAGAAGAAGAAGAAGAAGAAGAAGAAGGGGGGTTGAATGTACAGATGAACACGCCAGTCACGCATGTATCTTCTTCATCTGATGGAAACGGCAATGGAGAAGACGAAGGAGAGACCGTCCTTCACACACCCCGTGGCAACATTGTCGCGCAGAAAGTCGTCTTCGCTACGAACGCGTACACAGCCGGTCTCGTACCCGCATACACCGACATCATCACCCCGTACAAGGGCATGAACAGCCACCACACACCCACACCCCCGCCTCCCCATACCACCTCTTCTGCACAGCGCCAACACCCAGCATTCCCCCACCTCAACCACACATACAACATCCACTTCGGCCCCGCCCTCGGCACAGACTACCTCAACCCGCGGCCCAACGGCAGTCTTGTCGCCGGCGGCGGCTCCTGGTTTTTCAAGTCTAATAAGTCGCTCTGGTATGGCAATATCGATGATTCGGTGCGCACGGGGCATTTTCCACGGAGCGTGTATGCCCATTGGGAGGGGTATGTTGAGAGTACTTTTCTCTCGTCTAGCAATACACACGGTACCCAGAAGTCGCAGGATTCCCGCGAGTCTACTACAGCCAGCCCGCAGAGCGTGTGGGTCGGTATCCAGGCTAGCACTCCAGATGGCTTGCCGCATGTAGGTCGTGTGCTGGGACGGCGCCGGCAGTGGGTGTTTGCGGGGTTTAATGGGGGTGGTATGTCGTTTATCCCGGGTGCGAGTCGGGCGGTGGCAAGGATGGTCGTGCGGGATTTGGGATTTGGGGATGTGAAGGGGGAGTTTGGGTTGTTGGAGGGTATGGGGACCGGGGAGGAGAGGATGAAGAAGTGAGGAGAGAGGTGAGCGAAGAGGATTTTCGAAATTGGGTTGTGAGGAGATCTGAAAAGGCAAGAACGGAATGTTACGAAGCTGGAGTGTTGGGCCAAGTTCTCAAGTTTCTTAGACCCTTTTTGGTGGTCGTTGGGGGTATCATTGATGGACAAGAGCTACATCTGAGGAAATATAAAAGGCGCGCCATGGCTCACTACTGCTGCGGCACGCTCGGTGTTGTTGGACTGGTTAGTCCTCCCTGACTCTTCCGTCTATCCTTCTTCTTCTTGGATCCAGGCGCAACACTACTCTTCCTGCTATGCCCTTCTACTGCTACTGGCGTCGCTATGGCCTTTGGTGTGGCTACTACAGACGGGGCTACACTCGGGGTAGCTGTGTCGATCTTCAATGCAGCAGCTGGCGCTGGCTGTGCTGGCTGAGCCGCCTGCTCCTGTGCTTTGTTTCTCGCATTCACAGCTGTCTTAGTGCCCTCGAAGACGAAAGCGCCAGGCTCGCCCTTGAGCGGGTTCTCATCCATATATTCGTCTTCATACGCGTTTGTGAGATTTAACGAATGCAGGAGAAGCGCGTCGGAAAATTCGGTGGCCGATACCGTGGTATCGGTAGTTTGCGCCGCTGCACCTGTTCCTTGCGACTGCGAGCTTACAGCGTCTGGGTCCGTTGGCGCTAGCGATGGGCTACCAACGCGGCTCGCTATTGCTACAGCTTTCGCAGTTTCGTACGAAGGAGGGAAGTAAGAGTAGCCGGTTGCGGGTGTCCAGTGCGTCATGTTCTTGGACAGCTCAGTCATTTGTTGCATGCGCGTTGATACAGCAAGCTTAGGTAGTTATCAGTCCTTGTTCTGAGCATTCTGTCGTCCAGTCTTACCAGTCTACTCTGTACGATATCCAACAAGCTCGGGGCCATGAGCATCTTGGTCCCATGTGTATACCAGTTTCCCTCGACACAATTCTCAATGCGCTCTTTGCCATTTTCGGTGACTTTGACCTTGTGCTGGCGCTGTAGAAGCCATGGATGGCCTTCGCCCTGCCCTTCGCCTGCAATCACGTACTGTGTCCCCTCTAGCTGGTCATCGAGTCTTTGTTGCCATAATTTTGGATCATTCATGATTTTCTCAGCAACGAGCGGGTCATTTTGTCGCAGGTTGAGATAGACGTCGATGTTGATACATTCCGAGTCGAACCATGGTGACGAGGTAAAGTACCAGAAGAGGTTGTTTCCAGCGTGAAGGTCAGGAGTGGGCAGACCGCCGATGAGCTGGGGCTGATCAAACTCCTGTTCATCTGGAGGCGGTAGTGGAGGAGGCATGACGGCGATTGCAGGTGGAGGTGATTGTTGGAGGATTCTTTGAGACTGGACCGCGGTCGCGCGTGGGTGAGCCAGGAAGCTCGGGCCTCCCACCTCCGTGTTGCCCGCAACTTTCACATCGTGATCTCACCCTAGCCTCCAACCACCAACATATCAACATTTCACAACACCATGGATCTTGTCCAAACAGTGCGCAAAGAAGGCAGTCGGTAAGTCTCATAGTAAATATTGTATCAACATCAGCTAACAGTGGCACAGCGGCGGCCGCGCCGAGTTCAAATGGGAAGATGTCAAGAATGATGCGCAACGCGAAAACTACCTGGGTCATTCTCTCATGGCACCAGTCGGACGCTGGCAACAAGGACGCGATCTTAGCTGGTACGCAAAGGGAGATGAGGAATCAAAAGAAGCCGAGGCCGCGCGTATCAAGGAAGAGAAGCGCAAATTGAAGGAGGCAGAGGAGGACGCGATGCTCGCCGCCATGGGCCTTCCAGTGCCGGTTCGAAACAACGCCAACCTCACACCTCTAGGGGAAAAGGCTCATGAGGCTGATGTCAAGGATAAGCTGGAAGAAAAGGTTAAGGAGGGCGAGGATGAGGAGCGGGCAAAGAGGAGGGAAAAGAAGGAACGCTCCAGGAGACATAGGGACGATGATGGAGAGCGGAAGAGACGCCATAGAACGCGCAGTCGCTCACGCGACCGCGAGCGACGCCATAGACACCGAGACCGATCGCGGTCACGCGACAGACGCAGGGAAGACGATCGAGACGAAAGACGTAGGCATCGCTCAAGAAGCCGCGACCATAAGCGGCGAGAAGACCGCCCGGAACGTAGACGAGAACGCGATCTGGATGACAAGCGGACAAGATCGCGATCCAGAGACCGCAGACGCCGTAGAGAGACTCGGAGTAGGTCACCATACGAGAAGACTGAAAGACGGAGAGATTGAGCTTGGTCTTTTGCATCGGCAAGCTCCATGACTGTTGCATACCAACCAACGCTTTCCAGCTTTTGTATGACGCTTCGACCAATGAGCAAATTTGTGCTATCCGACAATCCAGAGTGGGAACTGCTGTCGATTTGAAAACTTCATCACCTTTCCTACACTGCTATTTACAATACCCGGTAGTGTAACAGCTTCTTTCACGTCCTGGATCAGCTTTGTACTTCGCGTTGTATCACCCCAGCAAGCCCACAATACCCCACCCTCGCGTATTCCGAGTCTCGCTCCGATCGGCATCCTCGGCCGGCTCCCCATATTTCCCCTCATCAGTACTATGTAATAACATGCGTCCATGGCTCCAATATCACACGTTCTTACCTCTGTGCCTTTCCGCTTCTAGGAGTTCCCAACACCCAGCTTCCATTCTACCTACGCAGCACTAACATAGTCAACTGTCTATTTCACATCCAGTCCACCTCTCCGCGAAGAACTAACAACATGACCTCCGCACCACCCATAGCCAACTGGCAAGAGCTCGCAAAATCAAAGCGTGAATCTGTCTTTTCCAAGATCCCCAAAGACTGGCTTCTACCCTCATCTCAGACAGCCCAATACACGGAAACCTCCAACATCTCCGTCTTAGACGTGCCCCGAACATGCGGTATTCTGACCGAGAAAGAGTTGGACCTTACGGAAAATTACGATGCTACGGATCTGGTGAAGATGATGGCTGAGAGACAGGTCACGAGCACGGAGGTGGTGATGGCGTTTTGTAAGAGAGCGGCTGTTGCGCAGCAGTGTGTGAGTTGCTTGACGGAGATTATGTTTGATGAGGCTATGGCTAGGGCGAGGGAGTGTGATGAATATCTGGAGAAAGAAGGTAAGGTGCTGGGGCCGTTGCATGGGCTGCCCATTAGTCTCAAGGTATGTATGGGTTTTATTCATTTCGAGTAATGTTTTTTTCTCACATGAAAGGACTCATTCAACGTCCGCGGCGTCCAAGCAACAATCGGCTACGTATCTTTCATCCCACACCCACCATCCGCTACGAACTCGGCTTTAGTCACCGTCCTCCGCTCCCTCGGCGCAGTATTCTATGTCAAAACCAATCTGCCACAAACAATGATGACAGCAGATAGCCATAACAACATCTTCGGCCGTACGCTAAACCCACACAAGCTGTCCCATACGGCAGGCGGATCTACCGGCGGCGAAGGCGCACTCCTCGCCATGAAGGGCAGCGTGTTAGGCGTAGCAACCGACGTCGCCGGATCGAACCGCATCCCGGCCATCTGTTGTGGCGGGTCGTCGCTCAAGCCCACCGCCGGCCGCGTCCCGTTCGCAGGCGGTGTTGCGGTGGGTCGTCTTGGATCTCCCGGCTCCGTTCCCGTAGTCATAGGACCGTGTGGGCGATCAACCCGCGACTATGCCCTCTTCATGCAAAGCGTGATAAGCGCCCGGCCTTGGCTCATTGATGAGAACAGTTTGAATGTTCCATGGCACTCCACGAATATCCCCCAATCTCTCTCCGCCAACAAGCCCCTTCGCTTCGGCCTGGTCCGCGGCTGTCCAGAGCGCCCATTGCACCCGCCCATCGCCCGTGCCCTGCACACCACAGCAACGAAGCTGAAAGCTCAAGGCCACGAGATCGTTCTGCTAGATGACAAGGTACCAGATCTGTACAAGACCGCCATGCTAGCGTGGAAGTTCTTCATGCTCGATCCCAAGAAGACTCCTTTCCAGCACATTCGTGCCAGCGGCGAGCCGCCCATTCCGTCGCTCAAAACGGCTGGGTTTCCCGAGTTGGAGGGCTGGCAGCCGAGTTTGGATGAGCTGTGGGATTTGAATGTGGAGAAGGCGGGCGTGGTAAGGGCGTGGCATAAGTTGATGGTTGGGGAGATGGCTGCGGCGGGAGAGGGCAAGGGAGGCGAGGATGGCTTGGATGCGATTCTGATGCCGGGGTATCAGGGTGTGGCGCCCAAGCATGATACGTATGGACTGCCAGTTTATACGGTCGTGGTCAATCTGCTTAATTACCCCAGTGGGGTGTTGAGTGTTGGGAGGGCGGAGAGGAATGGGGATGCGGAGTTTGTGATGGAAGGGGTGGACTATGAACCTGATTGTAAGTTTACTGCTTTCTTTGTTGAAAAAAGGGATATGGAAGCCGGAGTTATGGATATGGAGTTGCGGGGAAATAATAGGCTGAGAAGTCATTTTTGGCTAACGAGACGACAGATGAACCAGAAGAGTGTGAAGGCTTGCCTACGCACGTACAGATTGTTGGTAAGAGTATGATGGATGAGAAGTTGGTGGAGGTTATGAAGATTGTTGAAAGGGTGCTGAAGGAATAGACACCATGGCTGTCGACAATTCCATTGCTCGTCCTGATACGACACACTTGGTATCTGTCATGGCGTGGATAAGTGGACTGGGATGCTGCGTCGCCTTTACAGCCTTGCGCGGGCCTAAGGCTGCCGATAACTCTCTTCGCGCTTTAATAACAATAGGAAAGGCGATGAGCATCTCGTTTTGCCCTTGCTGACAAGGTAAGAGCGCCCCAACTTCCCCGTCAGCCCAACGTGTCAGCCTTTCTACTCCACTCCACACCTGTTCCTGTAATCACCCATCACGACTTTCCTTCGACACAAATCTTATCGAATACGAAAAGTCCTTTGCTGTTGTCATGGAGTACACCCCACTTGACTTCAGCTGTTATGAAACCCGATTCCTGCGGCTCGCTCGACGCAAGTATAACGGATCAGGCTACCGGCTGCGGTTTTAAGTGCTGACAGCAAGCTTGAGCCACCCGCCAAAATATTGCGCTTTGTCTTATTGTTGGGATGATGTGTCGAATACAGCCTCTATTGAGATAGCTGGCAAGAAGGTCAAGGCTTCAGCAAACTTGGAGAGCGCACTACGTCACTTGAGGTTGAAAGCTGGGGATCTCATCTGGGCTGATGCAATATGCATCAACCAGAACGGTTTGTATGAGAAGATCTATCAGGTCAACAAGATGGGCCAAATCTACTCTGAAGCGCATAAATTCGTTGCGTAGATCGGTTTGGAATCAACATACTCAAACCTCGTGGCGGAACTCATGCGGGATATTGCACAAGGGATTAGCGTAATTTCAGGCTCATATTCTACATCAAAGACGAGTAAACCAAAGACACCACCTGCCAAAGATTACTTTCTCACCTCTCTGATCAAACAGTTCTATCTGGAAAAGGCTCTCCAAGGGCTTGTCGAACTTTTGTCTCGACCTTACTGGGAACGCGTCTGGATCATTCAAGAGATTTCCAAAGCTAAACTCGTCCATGTTTGATGCGGAAAGCTTGAGATCGACCTTGAAAGTATCTTTCACGTCAGGACTCGTCTCACCGAGCTATCTGAGGCAAAACAGATTCTGCTAGCGGCCATCTCTGAGTTCCGGACGCAGGAGCAATAACGAATGGATCGTATGCCTTTGATCCGCGCATTGGCGGTGACTTGCTGCTCCCTTGCCACTGACGAGCGAGACAAAATCTATGCACTTCTGGGACTTGCAAAAGACAGCCCGGACTTGGTCCCAACCCAAACCTATATCCAATCCGTTCCCGAAGTGTTCAAACAGCTCACAAAGAGAATCATAGAGAGCTAACGGCCAAGTAACATGATACTGTTGGCCAACAGATCACCATTATTTCGGCGCTTCCCAGAGGCACCTCTTTGGGTAGCTGACTTGACTGAGCTAGCGTGGAATATTTCCCGTTGGTTTATCAAAACATCAGATTGGACTCAAGGCCCTGTTGATCGACCAATTGCTTTGAGGCATTCAATACTAAATACACATGGGTAACTCATTGGAAAAATCGCATCATGCGAAGGACATCATGATCTTTGGGCATCTTCCGGAACAAAAATCTCACATTCAAGGGTTGCAGACATCATGCGGGACATAGTATCCGAAATTCTCAGCCAATTGGTCGCCGGGAACAACATTATCGGGATGGTGGGAAGAGATGCACTGGTTTTCATGCTAATAACATTGATCCTGCGTGCTGAGACGGGTGTTGGAGCTTTTGAATACGACCCAGTTCGGGTGCATGATTCTTTAAGTCGACTAAGCGGCGTAAGAATACGCAGGATTCCGATCGGACGTTGGGTATTAAAGGCCAGACGTTTTTGGGTCAGACGGCACCTGCGAGACACGGACATATCACTTGCGTTCAAGGTATGGGAGGGATTCTTACCTAAACTCAAGTTCCTGTCTTTGAATCGTCTGGTGTTCGCCGCTGTAGGCCATGAGCGCCTACTTATTGTGTCTAGGGATGCCAGAACGGGAGATTTCATATACCAAATCGACCATTGCACATTACCCGTAGTGCTGCGATGCGATAAGAAGAAAGAAGACTTATGGCTCGTTGGAGAGGCGCGTGTCCATTGACAGTCGCAGGAATCTTGGCCATCCATTTCAAACTCGCACCTCCCAAATTCTGGGCAGATAGGCATCAATCTGGGGTGGAGAAGGCCTGGCTTCGATGGTGATCTGGGGGCTTCGACTGGCGCTGGATAAGACTGTGGCGCCCATAGGCGAGCTGATATAGTCGGAATAGCATAATACAATTACCCAAAAATACAGTAAACTTGGATCGCCTGAGACCAGATTCAGAGGATAAGTATATTTCAATTAAGAATTCAAAGAAGCCATGAGATGGGCTCAAAGTACAAGCTAATAAACAGATTCCTTTCCTTCTCCTCCACTCTCAGTATTATAGTGCTCAAGCGAAGGACCCCTCGAGTCCAAGTCCTTCAGCCATTTAAGCAAGTCTTTCTCCACTGAGAGTAGGAAAATAAAGTAGACCAATAAGAAATCTATTTCTTGCAACGAACAGAGTTGATCTGGTCGTTGAAGGCAGTGTCGCGAAGGTTATTCTTGTCGCCCTTGATAGGACCAATGACGATGTTGAAGCAGTTGTCATCACTGCAGTTTTCGTTAGTCAAATGCGTCTCAGATGTAGCAGGGAGAAATAGGGTCTGGTATGCTTACTCGTAGAAGGTGCGGGTAAGGCCGTCGGTGCGGTAAGAGCTGGCTCAGTCGTCCTTGATGTTGACTGTGGTGCTGAATTAGTATGGAGCTCTGAGAATATTTTATTCTGGGGGAAAGAGACAGGTGAGACTTACCGGAGGAGTTGTCGCCGGGAATATACTCGCAGCCTCCGTTCAGGCTCTTGTCACAGCACACCTCAGCGGTAGCGTCATCTGCCTGAACAGCGACTCCGAAGAGGAGGACAAGGGCAGCGACGATGGGAGCTTTGGCGAACATCTTGAAGGATGAAGTTTTTGGTTGGTTGGTTGGTTGGTTGTCGGAGAGTGTTGTAGTGTTGAAAGTGAAGTGATGATGCTGGATGATGGCTTGAAAAGAGGACGAAGAGGCTATCCTTTATACAACTCCTTGATTTACCTATACTACTATCCTTAACAATCTTCGGATGCTACGGAGGTCAGACAGTCCGCTGTGGATACGAGTCTATCCTGGCCGTGGCATTGATCCATCTCGGTTTTGTCGAGACCAAGATGTATTGACCGCCAAAAGGAGGCATAGACCCACCGGTCCAAGCCCGCACCATCTTTTGGTATACATGCATGCTTACATGTCTCCACCGTGATTTCGAGCCCCACTGCTCAGGCTCGTACGAAGAAACGATGAAGCCAGTATGTACTGTGCTTGTACAAATAAATGAAGAGGCGGGCTTAGGCTGCCTTTTGACTATTGTCTTCTAGATAATGCCTAGGAAGTATGATATAGATTTAATAGTTAACCAAGGATAATCTCAATGTGTAAGGTAGACTTTGACACTTGCACGACGTCCTTACGGGAGCACCCGATTCGGTACAAAATACCACACTAGAAGACCCCTTCTGCAGTACCTTGCATAAATCACGATGAACTCAGGGTTGTGGCTGCATGTATCCCTGACCCCGACCTTTCAATCTGGCCATTGGCTCAATCTAAGAGTTGCAAGTAAGCCTAGCCAGCCTTGTATTGCCCACATCTCTTTTACCACCCAGCGGGTTCAATGTCGACCAATCGTTTCCGCTTTCGTTCTTGGTGTCAAGGTAACAGAACCCAGTTCCCCGCGCATGTCTCCGGCGTAAGTGTTACGCAAATAAGGATCTCACGATCAACACTGAAGTTCCTGCCCTTGCATCAACAAAGCGCAGAACAGAGAAAATGCAAGACGATATCTTGATCTTGTGCTTGTTTTAGCTGAGAAAAGCAATAGGAAAAATAAGAAGGATGTAATTACACTCATGACATGTACCACCGATGCTCCAAATCCTCATCTCTGCCATCGCGATCCCATAGAAATCGGTATCCCGGGGAACTATTCAAGGCAAGTAAGCCTTATTTTCCTTCGACTGAGCCTTAGCCCTAGCTACCGCCGTTCTGCCTTACCTAAGCGGCTTTCGAATACGTGGCCAAGCATTCATCTATTCCTTTTAGTTACTCTTGGCAGCTTACCTAGGTATAAGTCCTGGCACAAACCTCCCGCCCTGTTCTGCCTTGGGCACCTCACGTACGAATCGAGCAATCATTTTGTTCGAAAGGTACCAAAACAGGGATTGCCCATTTAGGCAACCTAAGATGAAACCTTAGTAGGAGAGAGGAGCAAGGTGATGCTAACAGTGCTTTCCACCCAATGGTGAAACGGCCATGTTGAAGTAAAATGACGTGCAGCATAACACGTTGTTGGGAATTTGCAGTAGCTGTCATACCAAGCATTGAATCCTTGAATCCCAGTTCAGCACATGTTCCGAGCATCCCTCTGCTTGATGCATGTTAAGTCACCTTCGTACATGTCGTTGTACGTTCCGTCGCTAAGGCCTATATACCGGTCCGAGGGATCTGCAGTTTGGCTCTTCCTAGCTGACGACGAGTGTGAGTATGTATAGGTAGTGAACCGGCTGCAAAGAACACCATTGTCAGATAGGTCACTAAGACGAACACCACATTCCAAGTCACCCAGATTCTTTGTAAGATTGCCTGCGCGATGATCTCTTCAATCCAAGCAAGTATCGACAGGAACCCGAAGTCGTCTCCTCGATCCATGTAGAAAAGAATGGAGGTAAGCAGATGGATCTTGGATGCGCTAAGCGCCCCATAATTAGCGATGTTATTTTTCCCTACAGAAGATGATGGCCACCATCCACACATCTCCCTACCGTTTCGTCCGTACGATCGTACTACCGCGATCCACAAGATCTTCGGTCACTGGGGTGAGGTCTTTCTGTACGCGAGTTGCCGACTTCTCCCCCCTGATCTACGCGGCGTAGTTACTTTCATCGGGATTCGTGTGCGCTATCCGAGTAAGTTGCCCGGCGGCTTGGAACAAAAAAGTCCGACATCGGTCGCAGTGTTGCCACATCTTCTCTTCAAGGAGATGTGAGGCACGGAAGGAACAAAAGGTACTCGTCGTCACACTTGAGCCGCCTGATCTTGCTTCGAGATGGTCAACGTTGCTTGTGGCTGATGCTGTCTCCTCGACGGGCGATCTGGAGGAACATGGCGTGGCATAGTCTTCGCATTCGCTTGGACAGGGGGAGGGTAAGCTGGTGTTGAGTGTAGGGAAGGCCTCTACGGTGTAGGTCCCATCGTCGAAGTCTACTGTGTCGAGCGCGGCTGCTGTTTTGGGCTCCTCTGAATAATGATGGTTCGCATTTTCTATGGTAGTCGTCATGCTCCAGTGATTATCAGAGCTGTTCGTTTGAGGGCATCTTAAGCCGCTGCTCTCATCGTCAAACTTGGGGTCTGATTGTAAGGGCAAATATAGCGATTTGTCAGCTTCCGGGACTTCTTTTGCTATCGCAGTGGCTTCATCCTCGGATCTTTTTCCGGGCCCCGGGCCAGGGCTAGCAAGCTCATGGGCACCATCAAGGCATTCTTCAGGTAGGGAAACGTTG
This sequence comes from Stemphylium beticola, assembly GCA_029100535.1. NCBI lineage: Eukaryota > Fungi > Ascomycota > Dothideomycetes > Pleosporales > Pleosporaceae > Stemphylium > Stemphylium beticola. The sequence continues at coordinate 52,615 of JARBXR010000137.1, read as the reverse complement.
GCCATGCCCTTCCACCTTGCCTGTGCTTCACTAAGAGCATCCAACGTATCATCCGAACACACATTCTCGAAGAAGTCTCGCTCCCTACTTTCTTTCTCTGCCACCTCAAGTAATGTAGCTTCTTTGCGCTCCAACTTGATCCTTTTCATTGAGAATCTCTGCCTGATTTCGGCCAGCCTCGCCTCCAAAGAATGCTTATTTTGCTCCAGGCCTTCTATAGAATCCTCGAGTTGCTGCCGCGTCGCCGAGACTTGTTCTAGACAGTCGTTGTTCTGCAGCAATTTGGCAAGTGCCTTAGCATCTGCGACAAGTTCCAAAGAACTCTTTGCGGGGAGGCGAAGCCGATGCACAGCCGCATGACGAAGTTGACTGGCCGAAGTCAAGAGACTAGATAGCGGCTTTCGCGCATTTTTCAGATCACTTTGAACAAACTCGTCTCGATACTCATGGAGTATCTTTGACCACCTGGTTAGCTCGATCGCTTCTGCGCAATCCCATGCTTCTTTCTGTAGAACCTCCCCTAGTTTCTTCTGCGCAAAAGTGAAACACGCTTTTTCAAGAACGTGTTGGACACGGATCATGATCCGGTGTTGATATCAAAATGGCAGGGACACATAATCGAGGGGAGCAGGAACGGGAGGTTGTGGATCCAGTCGAGGCGTAATCTGCATTGTCGCGCCCTGAGAATTTTCCTCACCTTGTGAGTATTAGCCAGGATCACCACGTCCGCTACATTGGCTTACCACCCGCACACACCGGATCGCCCTGCTTGGAGTTCATCTTTTCAGATGTTTTGGTCACTGTATCACTTGCTGCCGGTTGAGCTGTAGATTCAACTGCTGTTTCCGCTTTCTCAATAACTGATTTGTTGATATGTGCAGTAGCCGGTTCCCTCGATTGTCCAGTATTTGATTCTCTGGACAGTTCACGAGCCGGACCCTTCAATTGTTCAGGGGTCGATTTCTTGACTGGTTGCGCAATCGGTTCGTTGGCTTGTGGAGCAATCGACTCGTCAGTCACTTGGAAAACCTCAGGAAAACGCGCTTTCGCTTTCATTGTCGACGCAAAAATCTGATCTTCCAGCAAGACTTTAACCACGAGGCTAACGTCATCCACACCATGTGCTTGAATAAGGCTCTGAATATGCGGTTCCTCCTTGCGTTCGGAAACAATTTTGCTAATTGCCTTCTTTTTTCGGGGTTGCGCGTGTTCCCCCGCAAACACCCCCCGAAGAGCTAGATACACTAGCTTTTCGTCGGGCAGGACCTGAGCCATAATCGACACGTGAAGCCCCGAGACTTGAAAGAGTAGCCGTGTCCACTCCTAAGATGCATGGGATACTCAAACAGTGGTGAAGAAAGATGCCTTGAGCGAAATAAGTGTCGCGAAGGAAGGAGGTGCGGGCCGCAGACGGAAGTAAGGCGACTATCCCGGCGGTCCATCCCGCTCTCACTACGCCGCCTCAACAAGCAAGGCAGACAAACGCCACAAGATCGAAACACAAACTGACATGGAAACACAGGAGAGCGCGTCTAGATACGTGGGATGGCGCGATTGGCAAATAACGGCCACGCGGTTGAACTATACATGAAGTGGCGCAGTCCTCGTATGGTGATAGGGGAGCATCAAAGCCATTCGCGCGCTTAGACATGATACGATAGCGGGCATCAGTTTTCAGGCCCAAAGGACTCAGGGTTTCGAGCACTTAGTATAGGGATGTGGGGGTCTTGGAAAGTAGGAGACTCGTCTAATTGTAAGAGTATTGCACTCCAGTCGGGTTCTCATGAACAATCGCTCTGATGTATCACTGTCCCGGTACTCTCATCAGGACTTACAACCTCCACAGTCAACACTCCACCCTATGACTTTTCAATGTTATCCAGTTCCAGACCTTGAGGAGTGTGGAAACTACTCCTCCTTCGACTAGCGTTTTCGGTGTTCTTCTTGCCTTTTTCAAGCATGCTACTTGGCCTTCTCTCGCCCCGCTCCGCCTCATCGCTGTCTTCCAACGCAGCTTCGTTTCCTGCTCCAAGCGGCTGCAAAACCTCCCCGTGATTCCCACCTACGCTCTCCATCGTGAAGGGACTAGCCGTCGGCGCATCCAGCACGCCAAGCTCTTCGGGCGTCAAGAACCGCGGCATGAGCCACGTGCGCATAGGAATGTACAAGAAGATGAAGACTGGGAAGCCAATCGCCGCAATCGTCTGCGTGATGGCGAAGGTGGCACCGAAGCCGATGAGTTCAAGACCTACGAAGGCCCAGATGACCCAGCGGCGCTCGATGCGCATTAAAGGGTCGGATTTGGGTGTGAGGTGACGGTCGCGCGCGAGGAAAAGCAGTTTGAGTGTTATGCCGTTGGCTTCGAGGGCTTGAATGCCCATGACGAAGAAGAGGCCTGCGAGGACGGCTTGCGGGATGAGATGCAGGACGATGAGTAGAGGACCGGTCATGGTGCCTAGTGTCAGGAGACCTTGAGCAAGGTTCGAGACACGCTGTTCAACGACGTGATCTACTACACGCCGCGTGTGGCCTTTGTTTCCCTCGTCGTCGTCGTCGTCAGCCGAAATTGTGCGGGTAACGCAAAGCGATGTTGTGTGGAAAGGCGCCTGTGGAATCAGACCGTTTGGAAACGGGATACCGAGAAGACCGGCAACACCAGTCGTGAGTCCAAGAAGGAACAGATCCCAGTGGAATCCCGCTGGCTTCCGGAGTGGGAATTCGGTGCCCTGAGCGATGAGACTAGAAACGTTGTGATCGAACCAGAACAAAATCGTTAGCAAGATTGCGAACGGTATGGCGAGGAATACATCGCCGACACTGATATCCCAGAAATGGATGAACCATCCACGGTCGGTGGTGGGGAAGAAAGCTTTGGATGTAGGCAGCTTGAGCAGTTCGATGTCAGCCATCTTGCCGATGTGGACGAAGCCCGTGAAGAAGACTACAGTAAGAGGTGTGCCGTAGTCCTCAACAAACTTCCTAAAGTGCCGTTGCAGGAGCGAAGATTGCCCAATGAGACCGCAGATATAAGCTACCGCAGTGACCAAAAGAGCAATCATGATTGACAGATACGCCGAAGTATCGCTGGCCTCCCATTGCCGTGTCAACACCTGGATACCCTTCTGCAGGTAGATGAACGCAACATAGAAACCAAAGATATCGCAAGAAAACCGCGTGACATATCTTAGTCCGTTGCACGAGTTGGTTATGGCCAGAATCCAGTGGAAGATGAGCGACCAAATCCCAATCCAGCACATAAAAGCAAAGTAGTTTGTCCCACGTGGAGTGATGATGTCATATACCGTGTAATTAAACACGGTGATGGGCCCTGTTACCCCTACAATGACCAGGGGCTGGGCTGCGGCGAGCGAGAAGACTACAGAGGCCAAGACGGAGGCTAGTAGCACTTCGTTCACACCAAAGCTCTGGTCGGTCTTGGCAAACATGTCGAGAGAGAACGCCAGCGCGGGGAGAATGTTCGCAAAGTACATGTACACTGTAGCGGGTACAACGCGATAGTCCCATGCGTCTTTCCAGTCGCTCCAGTAGAAGGGTGCTCTTCTCCGTACATCATTTATCATGCCGCTGAACAAGCTTGTCTTCCACCACGCATTTTTCTTGGTCGAAGTCGATCGTCTCGATGTATTTGTCTGCTCGCGACCGAGGTGGCCATCGTTCGCGCCGTTATTACGCTTCGTAGAAGCAAGTTCGCGCGACCGTGACGAGCGGTTCGGGGAAGTGGAGTCGCGCATCGTGAGGCCGTTACTCTTGGCTGTTCCAATAACCTTGGAAGGCGTCTTTTCGGGGACTGCTATGTCGAAGATGTCGTCATGACAGGTCTAGCAAAGCAATCGCGGGTAGGAAAGCGCAGACACCGTGCGGCGAATGCGATCGAAGAGTGAATTTCGCAGAGAACGCGACAAGAACGCTGCAAAGAAGCTTTCCCGCCATCTTTGCGGATGAGCTTGGGTTAAGAATGAACGGGTGGAGAAATTGCTGATCACATACTGACCCCGGCCATGGCCCCAGTAATAACAACCGAGCTGCTTGGGCAGAAGGCGGTGACAAGCGACAGGGTATTCTCATCCCGATCGCGACCGATAGTAGATCTTCGCGGAGAATATGGTGAGGGTGATGGATCGGGTGACGTCTGGACGGCAACTAGGACCCGAGATATCCGAGGGTTATAGATGAAGGGTGCACAGTCAAGGTCAGTAGTCAAGCCTCGCAACGTCACAACAAGCCGTAAAGATAACCACACAGTATTTCCCATATTCTGATCCGGATAGCATACACCGATAATGCACGTGCCGCTGCATGTGATAACCGGGAAAGACATTTGCATCCTGCGCATGCAGCCACCTACAGTACCCCACCTAGCCCGTCGCTTACCAGTAGTATTGCACCTACAATGTCCCGTCAGTATACATGCACAACACAAGGTGAAATAATCATCTAGAAACATACCTGGGGGGCACTTGCAAGATTAGTAGTGTTTGCTGATGGGTTCGAAGACTCGCGCCCATGTCCTCGCTGTTGAGCACGACCGCGTCCGCGTCCGCGAGCCCGAGCTCGTCCTTCGATGTGACTGCGCCCTGAACCAACTGGGCGACTGCCGCGACCACATTCTAATGCTCGACTGCGACTACGATCCCAACCGCGTTCATGCTCTCCAGTACGCTCCATCTCAGACGGGCCGTCGTACTGTTGCATGTCCTTCGACCTTGGCTGTTTTGACATGGACTTTGGAGTCATCGGCACCGGCCTGCCCCCATCTCCATCAGCTTCATGATCGCTCCACCATGCCGCGTCGTCGCGAGCCTTTTGTCCAGCATCTTCGCGAGCAGCCGCAAGTCGAGCCTCTTTCTCCTTATCACGCAGCTCATCAAGCTCTGGAGAGCCCCGGATCGTAGCCTCATGAACGCAGATGCCCAGCATAGCTTGCACTGTATACACAGCATCGTTACCAGCATTGTGGAGCTTCCAGCCAATGATGTCAAAGTCACTCAAGATCTTTCCAAGTCGGCTAGGCTGTTGATCACGGTGCCAGACGCGATACATGGTCGCAGTGTCCATGGCCTCAAGGATTTTCTCCTCTTTGATAGGGTCGTACCCGAGTTGCTGGAGATACCGAACGTCACCTAGTGTATCGTGACCGAGGAAGATGATGTTGCGTTTCTCGAATAGCTCCAAGTCACTCGGTATGCGCCCGGATTCCTCTTGACCACTGCTCACTTGAGCACCGAACGGTGCGCGGAAACAGGCGGCAACGTGATCCGCAGCCTCATTGAGTGGGATGAACGTCGACTCACCGAACATGAAGCCATCGGGGTGTCCGGTCACGAAGTCGGAGTTGGCCAGATGCTTGTGCTCATTGATGCGAAAGTGGCGGCCGTGAATCATCTCTCTCCACTCTTTGCCATTTTCGCCAGGTGCAATACCGATCAAATCTCTTGTATCGAGCGTAGCAATACCCACTTCGGTGATTTTGTGGTGGGCTCTCTCGTATGACTCCACATCAACGCAGACGAACACAACGGACTGATCAAAGACAAAAGGCGCAGGCATGAGCGGATCGATGGCTGCAGACTGGGCGATTTGTGCCGATAGCTGATCTGGAAGAGATTCACGGAGACCAAGATGCCTTTGCGCACGCTTGAATTGATCCACTATCGACTTGTTTTTGGTCAAACGGTCCTGCTGTTTCTTGGCCTTGTTTGCTTTGTTTTTGGCCTTCTGAGCCTCCGCCATGCTCTCCATCAACTGTTTGAACTCCTTGAGAGTGGGTGGTTGAAGTTCTGGATGCGGGGCTTCTCCAGCGGCACGATACGCGTTGTTTGGGGCGTTCGCGGCCATGTCATCGACGTCTTCACGGGAGTGTGACCGCCCAAGATATCGTGGTAAGCAACGAGGGTGATCTGGGAATCGCGCAACCAGACCCTCTTCACGCTGTTGGTCCTAGATTGACAAATCAGTCAGCCTAGGCGCATACACGTGCTATACGACCAGTTACTAACAGTTATCCTAAGACCTAGCTTGAGGTGCTTATTGATCTCGGTGAGAAGAGTTTGTACTTGACTCTCACGCACGAGAATGAGCGGTTTAGAGTCGTCAAGATCCCAGATGTAATATCTGGATAAGGGTAAGCTCGATGTGATTCGCTACACCAGGTAATATGGCGACTTACAGATCCCAAACTCGCTTCCAAAACTTTCCTTGATCGAAGAAGGCAGACGCAATATCTTGCATATAACCCTTGTTGCAGTACTTGTAGGGATATTTTGCCAGCGCCTGGATAGGTGTGAAATTATGACGAGGAGAAGCCAGATGACCGCGTTGCAGATCCGTAACTGGAACGTCGGTGACGTTTGGCGGAGGAGGTGTGGCGGAGGGCTGCATAATATCTAGCCTTGGATTGAATGAGCTTTCCGCGTCTTTCATCCAAACGAAGCGGCGGTCTATATTCTCGTTGGGCTCGAGAAGTACACCGCCTGGGGTATCGCTGTCTTCGGCAAGTTCTGATTGGGGCTCAGGTGCTCGCTCAGGCTCTGGGGATACCGGGCGGTTGGGGAGCGCGTCGACATCTGGTTGAATTAGTCTTCGGAGCCGATCCAAGCGCGCCGAAGAAGCCATATGGGCGAATAGAAGGGGTAGAGGTTGTTTGTGGGGGAAAGGCATGGGAGAGGATATAAGTCAGAGCTTGCGCTTGGACGGAGTGACGAGGCAGGAGCAAACGGCAGGTGAGGGTGAGCCAGGACAACACCCAGAATTGGAGGTGAGATGGGAAGGTGACTGTGGCATGGAAAACACGGTAAAAAGGTCTATCGCTTATGTTTATGCATCATGTTTTATGGAATATACCGTGACCATGGTGAATGGCACTGAGATGGGCAGCCTGGTCGAAGGAAGAAGATGTTTAACATACCTAAACCTTTATCGACGGCGAAATGGACTGTATCCTGGGAGGAGATGGCTATGTAGCAGGCCAGCCTCTCTTGAGTGATGCTAGGTCTACCGGTATTGCACTATCTTTTAAAGCGACAACGTGGGATTGCCTGTACAAATGCGCAGCGCTCAGCTCAGTAAATACTACTCGACGCACAGAACGTAAATCTTATAAAATATATTTAGCCTACATAGCTATTAGCACGGCAATGTGATGTATGCTAAACCGACGCACATATTCCCCTCAAGTTGCAACTTCGTGCATGTGCCGTGACAGCGAGTGAAGTTGCGGGGTGGAGCCCGACCCAGGCGTTCCTGAGCGATCGGCGCGGCGGCCACCAAAGCGGCCTAGCGAGGAGCTCACTGCATTCAACGTTGCGACAAGCTCACCAGCTGCAGCCCATCGCTATCAGCGCATATTCCAACTCGCGCTCTCACGATCGCGCTGGTTCTCACCAAAACCTTAGTTGACGCGTGGCTGGAGAGTCTGACGCGTGCGTCGCAAGCCTCCATCTACTCTGCCTCTCCGCGATGCGCCATGTCTGAAGCCGACGATGCGCCTGAAATGGCACAACCCGCCCCAAATCCGGATGCCCAGACGACAGTCAACGACTTCCTCGACTATACCGAATTCTTCCCCTCGGATCTGGTGCGCTCTCTGACGCTGATCGCCGACCTCGATTCGACCTACTCCGACGCCGTCCAGCAAGTGCACGAGCTGACGGTGCAGTATGGCAAGCTGCCCACACTGCCCGAGCAAGAGCGCCCCGACCCGATATTACTACGCAAGCAAATTGCCCAGCATCTCCAAAAGGCCATCAGTCAAAGGGAATTCGCCTACACCGAGGCATCGCGCCTGTACGAGGTCACCGTCCGCCACTGCCAACGCTCGTCTGTCATCAAGAGGAAGCTCCAAGCCCAGCCACAGCCGCCCTCGCGCGATCCCACGCCCCCGCCAGTCTCTCCAAGCGCACATCGACCCATCAACCGCAACTACGAGCGACCCGCCCATCTGCGCCTGAACTTTGACACCGGCCGACATGGCGCGAACACTTCGCGGCCACGAGATCGCCACAGGAAGACAGCCGTCCCCCTTCCCCGAAGCCGTCGTAGAGGACGCGACGCATCAGACTCGTCGGGCGACTCGGATGGCGGTTCTGCTATTGATGTCATATCACCCAGGAAGCGAAAGCAGGACAGAGACAGACACTCACGACCAGCTGGAGGTCGGGCGCGCGCTGCAGGGGTACTGGGCACAAACGTTCACAGTTCCATAGCCGGTATATCTACCAGCAACGCGCTCGCTCAGCTTGCCCCTCCGCCAGCGGACGCGAAACCTGGCAGCAAGTGGGCACCATGGAAGAAGCTGACCGAGTACGAAATGGCTGTTCTGCGCAAGCAAATGAAGAAGAATGCCGTATGGACACCGAGTCAGACCATGATGATCCGCGAACTCGAAAAGAAGCACCGTACGGAGGCCGACTACGAGAGGGAGAAGGCTCGTTGTGAAGCGGCAGGCGAACTCTTCCTTGATGAAGAGCCCGAGACACTACAGCAGATCATGACGGCTTCTGGCTTAGGTTTACTCGCTCCACACGGTCCGCAAGCAGCCAACCCACCTGCTCCCGTTGAGCCTGTGGAGGAAGAGCCAAAGGAGGAGACTGGCCCTGTCAGTATCCGCCTCAAACCTGTTGCATCCAAGGAGGGCAGGAAGCTTGATCGCACTTCGCAGCGCCAAAAGGCCATGCAGGATGCTCAGGAGCTTATTGGTGCTTCCGAAAAGATTAAAGAGGCTGCTGATGGTCTAAAAGAGCTCAACTTCAACTCTAATGTGGCCTCGCCTGCGAGCCAGAAGAAGAAGTCGGCCCCGAAACCTTCAAACAAACGGAAGCGCGACGCCTCACCACCGCCTGCCACCGACGGCACCACCGAAGTTCTGCGTGAAGCATCGGTGGCGACTCAAGATAGTACAACAAAACCACCAGATCCAAAGCGCGCACGGCTGCAGCTCATCGCTCCAGCACCCAATGCAGCTTCGTCTCCGATCCCTACCCCTGTGTCTACTGTCTCTACACCGCGAGATCTCCCTGCGTCCGTCGTCCCTTCTCCAGTGGCGAACACTCCCGTGCCGCTTCCAGAGCCTATAAAGCCTACAACCAACGGGAACACTGTGCAAGTGCCGCTTGCCCCAGCCGGCCCAAGCACTCCAAAGGCCAATAAGACGGTGTCGAGGGAACCAAGTCCCGAGCTCACGCCGCTTGGTACATCTCCAGCAGCACCTGATCAATCGCCCGTTGCACCAGAGGCATCGCCTTCTCCAGTTCCAGCACCCGCTGAGGTTCCGGACCCTGACCCTGTCCCTGCTCCGACTGCCACCACGACTCTTGTGCCAGCACCTACAACGGCAGCTTCAACTAGGCCTCGTCGCGAGTCGGTTGCCCCAAAGGCACCCACTCCACCCGAAGCTCCCCAGCACATAAAATCATCAAAGACGCCGACGCCAGGACCAGAGGCTGCTCCAGAGACGCATGCACCTCCCACCCTACGTCCTCGCTCTGCGCGTGGCCATGTGCCAACTCCCAAAGCTCAGAGCGAAGAGCCCAAGCCAAACGAACAAGGTAGGATCCTTCGAGAACCTCGTCGTCATAGTGTCTTTAGCCAACCTGCATCTGCGTTCACAGTACCCCCACCATTACCCGCACCAACCCGCACAAGTGCGCGAAGAAAGCCTCCTCCAAAGGGTGAAGTCACGGCTGCTGAAGATGGCCAGAAGACTGTTACCAACGTCAAGCGCGCCCAAGGTAGCAAGAACAAGAAGAAAAGGAGAACCGAAGAGGAGCTTGAAGCGGCAGACGACATTGATCCGAACGAGCCAAAGTACTGCATTTGCGACGACGTTAGTTACGGGGCGATGATTTCGTGCGACAACAACGTGAGTTCGTCACTCCCAACTCATGACTCTTCGGCTAACGACCTGCAGTGCGACAAGGAATGGTTCCACCTCCCCTGCATGAACATGACCGAAGACGACATACCTTCTCGACGCGCCAAATGGTACTGTCCAGACTGTCGCGTCGCTCTCGGCACGGACGCCTACGGCAATCCCCTCGTACCGCCCCCGCTGCCTGGTCGCCGTGGCAATCGGTAGGTGTTCCTTTCCTCATGAACCGAGTGGGTATTAATTTTTCGAGGGGATGGAGTACTTAAGGATGTCTAGAACCGCCTGAGCACATGACAGGAACATGGGACATGGGATATGGTGCAAGTAATGGTATGGATGTTGGTGTTTGGGAGTCAAGTGTACAATAGGACTGATATCGTTTAAAGCCAACGCGGATGGGTTGGAACGGGAGTTGGCTGACTGATGCAAAATCGGTGCATCGTACAGGCTACGACTCTCTTGTTCTTTGTTGTGGCACGGTGTCTGGAGTATGCAGACTTGTCTACGGGCAGCTGCTGGATTGAAAGCATATGATGCCTTAGTTTTCCAAGGTTCCCCCATCAATTCGAAAGCTTAATTCCAAGTCGTCCGATCCCATAGTCTCCCGTGCACCATGATTCTAAGCCTAGGATTGTTGCACATGCCATGCTCGTGGTTCTCCGCTGCTAACATGACACAATTTTCGAGTCAAGGTAGAAAAGGGTCGGAGTGAGATTGCCGGGAAGGACGATCCTAGCTTCGACAGTGTGCCGGGGTGTGCACGGATGTTGCGCCGACCCCCTTATGTGGGGTAACTATCAGGTTGTGACTAAGCTTGGTGTCACACGTGACTTAGGGGTCAAACACTTTGTCCACAGCTTACCTAGGCAGGTCAAAGAAGACATCACAAATACTACCGTTTCACAATACCGGCTTTCATGAAAACCGTTGTCACGATGCAATCTAGGAGCGGAGTTTAGCAACCACAATTGACAGCACAGCCCTCATGTCGCCAGTAGCCGGAATCTCCGTAATCTTCCCAAGCATAAGTGGCAAACCGCCTAAAGAGAAGGGATGTTTCCAATGCTCTCGCCGCCGAATCGTTTGTGACAGGGGCGAACCTTCGTGTGAAAAATGCATCAAGAAAGGCCTATCATGTTCAGGACTCGGCAGGATCCGGTTCGCGGAGGGTGTCGCCAGGAAAGGCAAGCTCAAGGGCTGTAAGATGCCAGATCAGAGGGGTGATGAGGAGGCCTCAGCTGCTTTAACAGTAAACGTCCCATACTCACAGGTGAGGTGGGATAACGAGCAGAAGATTGGAAGACTCCAGAAGCGTGTAAAACAGCCCAAGAGGAAGAAATCTGCGCCGCAAGATGAGACGACATCGCCACCGGACAGCAGCCCCCCGCGCGCGCCAACGAACCAGGTCGCGGCTGCGATTGAAACCGAGAAAATTCGCAAAGAAGAACGATTGATAAGGATGATTCGTTCGACTCAGTCTGCCATCAAGCCGTGGCTCCCTCCAATGACTTCGGACGTGCGCATGCTCTTTTCTTACTGTCAGTCACTATAAGCCTTCAAAGAGACGATTTACTTACAAAAATTACAGTTGCCGATGCGGTCGCTCCTGCAATGGTTCTCGTTGACAATATCCCCAATGGGTACCACGACCTGATCTTGCCCATGGCCACTGAAGACGATGTCCTTCGTCGTGCTGTCGGTGTCGTTGCAGCGCAACATCTCAGTCGCAAGAGACCTGAAATGAGGGTCATTGCAAAAACAGGCCGAGCAGTAATTATATCCCGGCTGCGCCAAGAGTCGCGGTGTAATTCTGCAGACCAGGTCTTCAACAAATATACCTGGGCGACACTAGTGGTGCTGTTACTCGGAGAATTGGTCAAGGGCAATGTCGACTACAGGTTTCTCATCCGCATCTTGACTAATCTCTCGGCCAACATCAACGTTCAGGACAGGCGATCTGAAATCGCGCGGTTTCTGCTAGCGCAAACAAACATGTTCGTAGAATTCCCCACCCCGTCTCGAGCGCTGCTTTCTCCTCCACCCCCATATGAACGAGTTTCCTAACTCTGTTTCGCGTCCAGTTTCAAATTCACCGGCTACCCGCTCCGAGACGAGGAAAGCGCGTTAGTAGCAATCCGAGACTGTCTCCAAAATTGGAAAGCCTTTTGGAACTGGGAAGCCTTCCCCGCAGGATCTAAGCAACGCAAAACCGTACACACCATTGCAAAATGCTACCATCTAGCCTGTACCATCTACATCAAGCGGGCTACCTCCAACCTCTCTGATTGCCCGACCCAGACCGCGGTTATCCAGGATTTGATCCTCCTCCTTCACGAGGTCCCGTCACATACGCCTGGAGCTTTTGCGCTTACCTGGGTGTGCTACCTGGCGGCGGCTGAGGCGGACGATCCGGAGCAGAGAAGGTTTCTCATCCAGTACCTTAATGATGTGCATGTGTTGACACGGTACGAGAATATCGCTGTCTGCGTGAAGATTGTGCAGAAGATTTGGACGATGAAGGGGGAAAGGCGGTGGACGTCTTGCTTTGCGGAGCTGTCGAAGGGATTGGCGTTTTCATCATGAACGTGAGGTCTAAAATCTTGTGTCGTTTGGGGGGCTCGTAGCTTTTGGGCACAGGATATGTATTACCTTGGAAGATTGAGCGGATCAGGAAAACTGTCAAGGTTGGAATCTTGACAAGACCTGCAACTATTGAGGCATTCTACATGCCATTCTATAGGATATTGGATAATGGAAGAAGAGCACTCGCCAGTAGAACAAGAGTGCTCTATGCTGAGAGGGGAGATGATGCCCATCGCTTTCCCAAGCAGTGGAAATACGTCATAAACAGCAGTGTGAAAGTAATACATATCAAAGAGAGGCGTAGTCGAGTCTTGGAATTCACAGTCGAGGTTTCAGAAACATTGCATGAGCAGACAGGGTGAAGGATGGTGTGGTCGGCTTGACCGAGAGCGAACCGAGCTTTTGGGTCCGTACAGTCTCGCCATTGTTTCCTCTGATCGTTGGGTCATTCTGTCGTCATCAGAGGTTCGTATGTATCAACTCCTACTAAGTAGAATATCCTGGGCATAGAATGTGCCCCACATCATCCGAATAACACCCAAGTAAATCCATTTTGATTTCCAAGTTGCACTAGCGAGAAGGCGTGTACAATACGCTGTTTAACTAGAAGCAACTCACTCAGGAGGTCTCTTGATAGGCTCTCAGCGACTTATTAGTACATATTCTCACTCTCTAATAGCTTTAAAAGAATCCTAGTCATATGGCATATACCTTCTCTACAAGCTAGAAGCCGTGTGTATTGATTTGAATGTCTTAAGCGATACTTAGACTAGATGTGCCATGTAAATTTCTAGACGGTCTCTACCACCAGTGCGTGATCTGTATCTTAGGGTTAAGGTTATAATGGAATAATTAGGAAGAAAGAGAAGGGGAAGCAGACATGGAGACTTTGATGAGTTGTCGATAGATAAGCGGTGCGATGATGGAACTAACATCCTCAATAGGGCGAGCAAATGCGTCCGCTGAAGACTTGTTCATTGCGATGGTATCAATAGTTAAGCTACAGGCAAATCGGACGCGCTTCTCTACATATGAAGGGCTCGAAAATATGGGCGGCATTGCGAGTCTCAGCCGGAGTATAGAAAATATGTAAGTATGTGGCTAATTCCAAGAAAAGACCATGATATTGAGGTACTTCCCGATTGGGCCAAGGGCGAAGCAGTCATTTGTGCACAATCTACTCTTCCGGCGCGGGGTCCCGCTCGCTTTCAACTAGCTGCCGTTGATGTGGACACACAGTATCGATGACACGGAAAAACTCCCAGGATAGGTGCAGTAGCCCATGCTTTGGACGACGCAGGTTCGTCCTTGTCAAAACAGAAAGTTTGGAATTGGGGTAAAGGGGCGAAAAGACAGGGCAATGCAAGGGTCGGCAGGAACGGTACAGAGAAAAGATCAGGCTGAGAAACAGGGATTAGGTGGTCTATGAAGAAATAAAAAAAATGTTGCTTAGATGAAGAGGGCGCGGCGAGGTTGCCAGGTTCTGGCCGTGCAGCCTAACTGCTTGCTAGCGTCTCTTTTCAACGGCAACTGTTGGCTAGCACATCGATGCCATCTTACCAGTACCATCCGCACCTTACTCATCAATACTACACAGCCACCCAACGCCCCCTTACGCCTTCCGTGTGCCCATGGGCCCGTTTTACCGAGGCGTACTTTCATACGAATGATTGGTGTGCGTGCCTTGTGCTCGGCGGATGACGGGTTACCGGCAAGCCTCCGCTACCGATCCCACGTTTGCGCATTCGCGCAGTGGGGTCTGAATTGCTTATGACAGCTGTCTAGGCATCTATCTATACATTCACGATGTCTTCGATGATGTCGCCGTGTCATAAACATCCCACACGCCTTTTTCGTCTGATCTGCGAACAAGAGCAATCCTGATTAACGCCATCCCCGTCTTTGCGCGATGGAGGCCATAACATCATGCGAGAATTGGCAGATGAGCTTGCCCAAGCTGAGGACCACCAAGTTCCTACAAAGAAGAGATTCCCTTTCATCGTCGAAGACTCGTGATTCTGGCTATAATAGCGACCCTGACGCGCTCTCGCCCTGGGAAACTGTGGTGTTGGATCAGGGCATGTTTTATTTAGATACTCCCTTAAGCTCAGACCGCTAACAACACGCCAGATCTTCTTTCCGCACACCTTCCATGTCTGCCGAGCATTCTTGTGAATGATAAGGCTACTCCGAGTAAGAGCTGCGTCGACTTCGATAGGCCGAGGTGGTTTGGCCGGGGTAGCATCACCAGTGATCCTGCAGGAGCCATCGTGTGTCGGGCAATCCCGCGAAGCATTCCTCTTGCTCCCGAATTAGCAACTGCCGATGATCGCGAGGCTGGGAGAGCTCTGGAAGTTCAACCAGCTGAGGATATAGAGAAGTGGATCAACGAAAACCTTCCGTCATGCAACCGACCAGAGCAACGTGTATCATCCATCAGTACACTATCTTCCACGAGTAGCTGCGACATGTATACGGACACGGATATTAGTGACGATGAGCAGAAACATGAACATGGAGCACCTGCCCCCCAAGAACCCAGGTCCATTCTCAAGGTCATCGAGTTGATCATCAGGAAGGTCGAGATCAACCTAAGGGAGGCGGCGTACAAGCAGTGTGCAGGGAACAAGAGTTCAAAAACTCATGTTGAATCGCATGATGTCTCAGGTCAGAATAGCAGACAGGCTTCCCTCAATTCGGGATCGAAACGCAAGTCGCGTCCAGAAGGCACTCCACCGCCAGAGGACGGAGATGAAGACGGGCCAAACAAAAAGCGTTGCGGATCCATGACAACCACCGACGAGTCCGAGACAGGCACGCGCTTCGCATGTCCTTTTTACAAACATGATCCAGATCGATATCGCAACAGGCGTACTTGTCCCGGGCCTGGCTGGCCGACTGTCCACCGAATGAAAGAGCACTTGTATCGTTCTCACGCCCAATCGATCTACTGCCCGATCTGCTACGCGACCTTCAAGTCAGACAAGGAGCAGTCAAGTCATGTGCGCATGCAGCAGTGTCAGAGATCTTCTCCTCAGCAGATGGAAGGCATCGATAGGGAAACCGTATGGATTTTGAGGAAGCGCACGACTGCGTTGAGGCTGGAAGAGGACAAGTGGAGGGATGTCTATCAGGTCCTCTTTCCAGATGTGTCCGGTGCGGATATACCAAGTCCCTGTAAGCCATCTCCCTTCTTCGAGCTTCTACATAGCTTGCTGATCAATTTCAGTCTATGATTGCGACTCGCCCAGCGAAACCTCACGACGATTCCGTAGGGAACTGCTGCGCCGCGTACACGAAGAGCTGTTGTCCGAAGCCGGAGAGATGGCCAGTCCTGTCGAACAGCAACTCATGCAACGTGTCGCTCAGATAATACGTCGGTGTGAGCAGGACCTTCTGACCCAAGCACAACTCCCGTCTACCAGTAGCTTCAACGCAGCCCGGCGGCACAGTGATGGTTCTATGGATAGCTCTTACCAAGCTACCTCCGCACCTTCATTCAGTCCTCCTCCCGCACCACAGAGAGGCTCCATAATGAGTGCGCCGGGGTCAGCCCAGGATGATCAACTGCGCGTCCCAATGACCCCAGACGACCACTTGCCATATATATCGGAGCCCACAGGAGGAATTCAGCAGGCTAGTTGGGAAGGTCAGTCATATGATCTGTTTGGTACGGGGATTGATTGGGTTGAACTCTTTCCACCATCGCAGATCATGAAGTATGGGGACTGTGATGAGCCTCTCGTAGCATTTTCAACCCCCATGTATACATAGTTGGAGAAGCGCAAAACACTTTGGTGTATTCTGAAGGCCGATTTAATCCGATTCTGGATAAATGGATAGATGGAAGAGATTTATTTTGTCGAAGAATAAGATGAGCAGCATCCATAACTGCTAGTTGTGAAGGGCAAAAGCTTGTAGGCCTAAGCTCGACCGAACGGGTGGCGATAGTGTTATGCAGGTGTCTAGGTACAAGTCACGACTTCAGATGCGCAATGGCCCTAGCGCCGCATGAGTCAAGTGTCGCGCCTCCAGTTGCGACTCAGTAGCAAGGTCGAATAAATCTTCGATCACGAACCATGCCACCGCCGACACCAGTACCGACTATCGCGTTCCACTCAGCCCTTCTGCCGCCCATCCGCATCTCAATATCTGCTCTTCGCACACTATATCGCCCGCAATGCGCTGCCCTAGCTCCCCGCACCGCCCCTCCGCAAAGCCTGACGCAACGACGCGCCCTTAATCTCTACAAGTCAGCCAAATCCAAGACAGTGTTGGGCCAGCACAAGGCTTTGCCTTTCTCTTGGTATAATTTAGCGTCTCCAGCGAAATCCCAACATCGCATCAACCTCTTCGACAGCGACAAGCACGGGGGCAACTTGAAGCTGATAGCGAAGAATATTTCGTTACAGGAAGTTTATAACGACTATGTAAAACCCGGCTACATGCTTTACAACACGCTCGCCCTGAAGAGAAATATGGCGAAGCTGTACAGAGACGCGGACGAGAAGATTCCGGACCAATATAACAATTATGCGCTCGTGAAGCCTCACACGCACAGTGTCCCACTGAATAGCTCTCAAAAAGGGCGTCAGTTGGGAGGACTGAAGAATATCATTGTTAGCGAGTCGGGCCCACCAGATCATTACAGAATCTCATTGGATCGCGCATATCAGTTTATTGAAAATGGCTCACCCGTCGAGATGCGTATTCGGTTGCAGGCCAAGATTGGCAAAGAGGCAAGAGGGCTGCCAGGTGATCCCACCGTCTGGCCGTGGTACCATGATCACTTCCCACATTTCCGGCCGGATTTCATCATCAAATCGATGCCAGAAGGTACGGTCTTCAAAATCAAACCAGTAAGCGATGGGCACATATGCCAATGGGTCATGGCCGATGGGAAGAAAGGTGGGGATACCGATCTCAACAAAAGATTCAGCAAACTACAAGGCTCTGTGAGGCAGTCGATCAAGAGCGGTAACCAAAGCATGCTACCGAAGCGCATGCGTCAAGAGTTGGTTGAATCTGGAAGCGAATACTATTCGACCAACACAGGATTGCCGAAAGAGCAGGCAAGGGAAAAGTACGCCAAAGGTGGAAACGTCACGTACGGCGCTGAAGAGAAGAAGCATCAAAGGAGGACCGTCTCCAAGGCTGTCGAGTTAGATCCGTTCATGGCACCAGATCCTGACGCGGAAGCAGCCAAGATGAAACATTCGAAAACCATCAGGGATGAGGCGGCGCGGAAAGCTAGGGAGAAGGGTGAGGAGGTGCCCATGCTCCAGCGGAGCACCCACAGGTGGTCAGGCCGTGGATATCAGGGGAAAGACGAGTAGACAAGACGGCGATGCAAATGTACACATAAATGTAGAATACCTCATTGCGCAACCGTATTGGTGCGCCAAGTCTAGTTTCACTAGGTCGTGACTTCGTGTTGGTGTTCAAGGTTCACTACGATGCTTGGCGTGGTGGTTAGGGTCCAGTCCAGGGCGGCGGCGGCCATGGAAACGGCCGCGCATCTTTATCCACAACCCAGACCCTAGACTACCCTCCTGCCTCTCTCTCTCTCTCCCGCGACCCTCCGCAGTAGATGCGTGTTAGTGACCGCCAAATCCCAAATAATGCAGCGACGCTGAATTTCGCCCTCACCCTCTCTCCGTCATTGCATTACTCGAATATCCTAATCATAAGCTCTCAAACCCCCCGCGCCGCATCATCATCATCCCGTATCTCGGTCGCTGCACGCATACGTTTCCTCGAACCCGCGACGTCATACACGCCCATTTGAGCCCCAATGAACGCGGCGCGCCAGGCCTGTCGCCCGAAGCACCAGGTCTTGGTTCTGAAATGCTATCCGAAAGTCCAGAAAAACAATGCCGACGCAAAGGCCAATTCGAGCGAACTGAGCTACCTGCTCTACTATGCAAGCACGCGTCGCAGTAAGCTGCAAAAGGTCGTTGACTTCCTGGATAAGCGGGCGACCAAAGATGTGTGGAAAGTCAGGACGGGCAATGTGCAAGTCACGCTGCAGATTGTCAAGGCGCTGATTGAAAAGTGTCCGCGCGACCTCCCCCTCTATGCCGGCCCAGTGCTGCACATCTTGCGGACCATCCTCAATTCGAATAATCTTGCCATGGTTGAGGAATCGGTCCCGGTCTTCGAAGCACTATGCGCCCACCAAGACCCCGCCGCCCTCGCAGCCGACCAGGACTATATCAAGAAGTATGAGGAGATTGTGCAATTATATGCCCAGTTCGCGTCCAAGGATGCCGTCAAGACGGGCAAGACGCCAGTGAGCTGGCCTGTCGCCATCAGATACCGTAAGATAGGGCTGCAGGCGCTGAATGCAGTGGCCTCGTCTGAGTCACTGGGCTCGGAAACGGGGCGCCAACTGGCTGTCATCATACCCGTCATTCTCGTCAACATACACTCGGAGAGTGGAGCATACCTCAGGCGATTAGAGATTCGGGGAGCTGCCAAGGGCGAACACGACAAGGAACTCGCATTGCGGCGGCGGCAAAGTGTCTCGGCAGCGCGGACCGACGATGATGACGGAGACCCAGTCGCGGCATCTGGGACTACCGAGGATGCGGATAAACTGGCCGAAGAGGAGGTCGGGGCGCTTGCGCTCCAGGCTCTGAGGAGCATCTTCCAGGGTGTGAATCGGGGCCAACTTCGACTAGCGACTTCGGCTGTTCTCAACTTCATCGGAACAAATGTCAACAGTCAACCAGGGACCCCGCCGAGCGAAAGTAGCCATTGGGCAACCACGCTCATGGCCATGATATGCGCGTGGGTGCCCATGCAAGACCGATACACGATTCTGGTAGGGGCAGTCGAAGCCCTGGTACGCAGCCCAATCGTGGAAGATGATCTTGGACGCCAAATAATACTGGCAACCGTGATCGACTACCTCCTAGCCTCGACTATAAACTTCATCGGACTCAGTGTCATGGATGTGCTTGTCGGATTCATCTCGCACACCCTATTACTCCTACAGCTTGGCGGGCCCGGATCCAACATCGTACCGCATCATCAGCAAACGACTTCGGTCATGTCGGAAAAGGACGAGAGCAAGCATTCGTCGACTAACAACCTGGACGGCGTGGTCATGGAGGTGGTCAAGAAGCCTTCGGATGCAAGACTGCAACTTCTAGATATTGTACAGAAATGTATGGCAGACCTGGCAACACACGTCTACTACACAGACCAAATCTCAGACATGGTGGAGGCGATCCTAAGCCGCCTCAAGCCTTCGCGTCTGTCGAGCATTTCCTCTACTGCTGAAGCGATACAGAACCCCGAGGGCGCTGTAGAGGCCGTTGCAGACTCGATCAGCATGCAAGAGAAGACACATGTTGATCGATTCTTCTCCTTCGAGACGGCGCGCATCACTGCTCTTGATTCGGTCAAGGCCATCTTGAAGACGGCGAACGCGCGCAGACCAGACGGGTCTTCCGCCTCAGCGTCGCGAAGTAAAGTCGGCGTCAGTGTATGGGAAGGTTCACAGTGGTTGTTGCGCGATCCCAGCGGCCGAGTCAGGAAAGCCTATGTGGATGCATTGGTTACTTGGCTGAACACCGAAAAGGACAAAGAAGACCTGAAGATTGTCCACAACTACAGGCGAAAAGAAAATGAAAACGACAAGAATGCCCTAGCAAGACGCGCGGTGTCAAATGCCTCCGCGAGAGACAAGATACCAAAACGTGGTAGGGACACATTTTTGCCTCTTCTGCACCTTGCCATTTACGAAAACGCGCTCCATTACATTGATTCAGAAGCCGACTACCTTCTTCTTCACCTCCTTCTCACCACCCTTGTCAACCGGCTTGGTGTGAACGCTGCAAGAAGCGGCTTACCGATGATCATGCGCCTACAAGAAGACATTGTAACCATAGAAGATCCCGGTGCCAAGTTACGCCTGGGCAGCTTGGTGCATGGCTACCTCTGGGCACTTAGCATGGCTTTGGACTTTGAAGTGTCCTCTGTTGGCCGCGCGCTGCACAGCGAAATCACAAGGAGAAGCCAAAAGGGACTTTGGATGAAGAGCATCAGCGTCCCGCCAATGCCAATCGATCTCATCGAGACACCGCACCCGACCCCCGTGGGAGTACCCGCAGAAATTGTCCAGAACGAAGCTCTCAAGCCCTTTGACAACCGCGAAGCACTGGTGGAGAAGATCTCGGAAGGTTATTCGACTTCCCTATATTCTCCTCCGTCATCACCCCCGGCATCGCCAGGCCGTCCCATGTCAATGAATTCCACGATCCCTGCGATTCATCAACCTGCGCAACCACCGGCCCATAGGGAAGCTCCGGAGCTGCCTTTCAAAGTCCGGGAAGATCTCATGGCACAATGGAGTCGTGACGACTGTCTTGCGACACACACCAAAGACTCGTCTTCTGCTTCCATGACTGGATCAAAGTCTGGAACACACTACACGAAGAACAATTTCCTCGGAGTCAGTATTCCCAACGGCAACCTTGACAGCAATGCTAGCTCACCCGCCCCGAGTCCAAGACGGGCCCAGAGCAGGCCGCCGTCTGCAGCTTATGGTTTGGTAGGTCGCTTGTCCTCACCAAACCGAAGTCGCAGTCCAGGAGGCACACCCAACAGTTCGTCATCACTGCGCTCAACAGTACGAGTCGACGATCTTAGGCGCGCGCTATCCACATCCGGCGGCGGACCTCCAAGAACAGGCTACTCAGCCCGCGCTCCATCTCACCGCCACCGCAAATCCTCCTCCGACCATGCTTCCACTGCCTCAGAATCGCTCGTTAGCGTCCACTCCCTCTCGGACGCTTCCTTCATCACAACAAACCCGACTGGAGACTCACAGCAGCTGCATAACCCGGATTCGCCTACTACCCCAGCAGCCACCTCGACACCACGTCCGCAAACAGCTACATCAATGAACTTCAACGTCCCACCGGCATCGACACAAGCCCGCGAGTCCACATACACAATGGATAACCTGCCTCCCATACCGCCAATACCCGAAGACCTCAAAACAAATGCGAACGGCCAAATCGATTCCAGAGACTTTGCTGCTCGTCCCCGCACCGCACCGAATGGCGGAACGGCGCGCAAATCGCGTAGCGTCAAGAGCGGAATCAGTAGAGGTCGAAGCGGAGATCGGAGACGAGGCAGTGTGGGTAAGTCGACCATCGGCTCTTCTAAACCGGACTTTTCGAGCTTCTTGGACAGTATTGGTGTTGGGGATGAGGATGAGGACGATGTTGCTGATGAAGTGGAGAGTGTAGGGAAAGGAGGAGTAGGAAAGGCGCCTTATTGAGGGTGTTGTTCAAGCGGGTTTGAAGGGGGTGGGTGATGAAGGAAGTGGAAATGGGGGTTCTCTATTCTTCTTTCGCCTTGTTTCGCTCTCCTTTTCTCTCTCACAATTCAACACTTTTTCAATACCGCCTTTCTTATTGCTGTGCAGTAGTCTGGCCAGTCGGTCTTCTTTGTCATTGTTTTCGTTTGTTGGAAAAATTTTGAATTCTTGATATATCCCTGTTTAGTAGTATAACTTCAACATTATTCAGTCTATTTGCTCTCTACAAGAGGGACATCTTACGGTCGTGTTCAGTATGTTTGAATTGAAAGTAGTGAAGACATTGGCAGTTTAAATTTAGACGTTGACTAAAGGACGGATTGCGGAGCAAGCGTACAAACTGTACAACCAATAATTCAGTGAGTCTTCACCGGGGCCATTGAGCAAAGACTAGTGAGTGCAGAGACGGAGTTGAAGTAGCGGGATGTGACCTAGAGTACACCATGTGAAAGAGTCCGCATGCGAACAAACAAACGACACCCACGGCTATAAGAAGACTCCGCCCAGACCCATCCACCTACTTTTCCAAAGAAGACGCACTTATCAAACACGCAAGTCCAGCACACTTACCTATCAACACATCTACTAGCCACTCAACCTATCCAAAGACCCCAACCATGCTCCCCCTCCTCTCCATCATCAATATCCTCCTCACACCCACGCTCGCCCTCCCCCTCGTAACCAGCCCCAAACCCTCCACCTTCCCCGAAACTGCATCACCGATAAATCGCGTCCCAAAGAATCGCTCGGCGTATACATTTGCTACGCCCCGAACTTCACGGGCGAATGCGCGTGGGAAAAGTACGATGCGGGGAAATGCCACACGCGGTGGGATGCGAACCATTGACCACGGTCTGTGAGCTCGGATGGGGGTGGCTACTGTGAGTTTTTTGCGGATACCGAGTGTGGTGGGGGCGCGAGGAACATTTGGGGGGCGGATACTTATCGTTGAGTTGAATTGCTGTTGTTTTAGGGGCGAGAGAGGGAATGCTAATGAATTGGTAGGAAATTGGAATGTCCTGGTTTCTCAGATGCGGGGGAGCCGGATTGGTATGCTAGTATGCGGTGTCAGCTCTTGGGGAATATTTGATGCAAGGGCTGAAGGGTCGGTCTGGAAGCTTTGGCAGATAGCAGACATATTTTTTCTGCTACATTACGCGGTTTCGCTAGTTTTGGGGGCAAGAATGGCTTTTCTGTTTCATGGTGGACGTTGGATGAACTGAGAGGGTTAGTGGGAATCGGGGTATTACTACTTGATCGTAGGTCGATATGTAGTTTCATCAACATTGACAAGTAAATGCAATATATCTAAAAGGGTTCGTCTTATCTCGTAGCTTTTGTGAAGGCATTCGATGTCGAGATAATGTGGCATGATAGCCCTGTGTTCTGTACCTTGTTTCGTGACGTTGAGAGTTAGCTTACCTTCACTAATGATCTACAATGCGACAGATTGTTTGAACAATCTTTTGAAGATGATTTGTCGTTTCTCCGTTCGTTCACGTCTAGCGCATGCTAGCTGTACTCACTGCCACGTTTCGACCTGACTCATTGCGCAACACCGAGTCTAAACACATAAATCAATAGCTGACACTTCATGGGTCTACAGAAGCCAAAGCGAACGCTGAAAAATCTCAAAGTCGCCGTGTGTCGCGAGGCGGCGCTAGCGTAACCATGGTTGAGGGTACCACATCGCATTCTCATGATGAGATAAGAGGCAGGCAACTGTCCCTGACACCTTCACCTAATACACCAATACCGTTACCGGAGAGTAAGCCACTCCGACCACGCCTCTCGGATACCATCTACCAATACTCTTCTCTCGACGAATCGCGTGGGCCGCTGCGAACTACAGCGGACGGCAACCTGATCAAAGAAGATTCCGGCGACTGGCTCCTACTTGACACCCCACCCCATGCGCTAGGGAATCGTCACACCACATCCCAAGAGACAATGAAGCCTACCAAGATGCCTGCTATTAGCCTTCCGGAGTCGAAAAACGGTGCGACAGGCCTCGATGATCCACGCGCACGAAAACCGCTGGCTCGCCTACTCAAGAACAAATGGACTGGATCAGATCGTATATCAGCTAGAGACTCAGCAAAGACATCGCTGAGTAGAATGCAAGTTCAGAAAAAGGCCAAGGATGCGCTTGCTAGCCTTGAGGAGAAGGCTGATCTAGAGCTGCTAGATGCGATACGACACTTCTTCGGTAAAGATATGATGGAGATGATGGAGATGATGGGAGAAGGTTGGTACCGCCATGTGCAGGTTGATGTTTCTCACTGGGATGAGATGTTGCAAGCGATCACTGAGGTGGATACGGATACCTGACTTGATGGCTGCTAAGGCAGGTTGCAATAACGCAGAGGACCATGTATTTGCAGCACCAAAGAATTCCGGTGTTTAGAGATAATTCAAAAAGAAATCAGCTAGTGGGTGAAGATTATAGAAGTGCGCCACCGATTTTGAAGGATGAAATTACTTCGCGGGCTTCACGGAAAGCCGTCGGGCCACAGAAAACATCGGCATCAAACCATCAAGAGAACTGTGCCTACCTCAAATCAATCACTAATTTGGAATAAGATGAGATCACAGATTTTTCATGTCGTGGTCAGGTGTCGTCATCCACAAAGGCCACAAATCTCCGCCACCAATTTCGTCCAATTTTACAGCCAAGCTAGTTAATTGCCGACGGGGTATCTGGATATATGCTCCAAATATATGAAGGGTGTAGATTCTCGAGCATCAGGCGCCTGCCCCTTGAATTTCTTTCAAAAACTCGCAACAATATTCTTGCTTGACTTCATAGCCTTGGTTGTGCGAAGTCAATGATAGCTTTCGCCTACTTCATTCATAACTGAAGAGTCGCACTGCCAAGCCTTTACATGTCTCCACTGATAGGAATTGAAAGTTCTGTTCCTTAAATCATGGCCCTGAAACCGATCAAAGCCTACCTCTGTGATTCTCTGTGCATTTAACTCTTTCTTGAGTGCCAATGCATAAATCCACAGAGCAGAAGACGTGACACTTCCGTTCGTATCAGTTTCCGTTGTTGGTATCTCCCTCTATAAATACCGAGTTATACCGCTTTACGCCTTTATCGAAACGACTAGTAGCTCATCACGATACATCTATCTCTCTCTTCATCACATCTGTACCGCTATCTCTTCTTCCGAGGCCGCCGCATCGAGACAATCAGTAGGCTCTGATTCCATCTTGTGCAATCAACTCGATACCATACCTTCAAGCGGTTTTTACTAGACGTCATCTGGTTCAGAAGAGGTAAAATGTGCTATAAGCAGCCATACACATACTTCAACGGCCATACATTGAGGGAAATACTGTCATGCGGTATTCCAAGCTGTGGAAGTAAAGGAAACTCCACCGAAACCGCGGCAAGTATATCTCTTTCTCCCGAAGAATGTCTGCGATGTATGACTTTCGCAGCAAAAGGTAACCAGGCCAGCGCCCAAGGAACAAGTGGGCCCCATCTCTCAGACCCAATTGCGGAGATGCGAGAAAAATCTAGACAACGCGAGGCGAGGAACCGTCTCAGACGCCAGGCTGAAACTGCTGCTAATCGAAGGATATGGTTTGATGAAGCAGACAAGCGGGATTTCATCGAGAGCTACAGGGAAAATGCCCCCAACAAGAAAGAGCAAAAGCGGAAGGATGATAGACAAGCGGCGGCGCGTCAAGAGGCTGATCGAAGAAACGCGATGCGGAGTATCGGAAGTGGATACCTGGCAAATATGGGAGAGCCAGTCAGAATGTCAACGGAAGATCGAGAGAGGCTCAAGCAGCGTTCGATCCGGCCAAGGGGCTCTGGGGGTTCAGCCTGTGGTACAACCGCAACGACAGCCAGGGCCAAATTTCGATCAATCGCGCTACCTACCTAGTTCCAAATTTACACAAACCATCCAAAATACGGCTCCTGCTCCATTCTCTTCGAAAGCATCAGCTAATAAAAAGAGTCCTAGTCCTCGCCCGGGTCCAGCCGCTAACTCTCGTCCACCCTCTCAAGCCCGTAGTGACAATTCTTCAAGCTCGGGTTGGTTTGATGAATTCGTTCACATTCCCAAGTCTCGATCTGGTAGCCCGGCCCTGGGACACCTAATCAGAGGGCGGGAGCGCGACAATAAAATTCGTCGCTGAAGGTTCCAAGTCCGGGTGCGGGCGACAAACGTGGCAGGGGCAATCAAAATAGCGCATCCACGCCGGGGACCCCAAGTTCCGTGCGGTCCATGGAAATTCGAACAAGGACACCTACTTCTACTTCTGAGCCAAGTCAAGCAAAGAGAGAAAGCGTAGTCATAAAGACAGGGAACACAACTGTAAAGACAGGAGGCACAGCCGCAAAGAAGCCATCACCTCCTACAAAACAGCCAGCTCCTAAGAAGAAAAAACCAGGTTCTTCATCTGGTCCTAGTGCTGCCTTTGGCGCTGGAGGCTCAGTATGACCAAGGCCAGCCACACCTTCCGGCACGCAGCCACCGACAACCTCGTCTCCGGGAAACACACCGCCACTTCAAATAAAAGAAAGGGGAAACAAGTGAAGCGCCGAGTGTAAGAAGAGGAAAGGGCTAGCTTGCTGGATCAAGATTGCCTCTCGAGTCAACCTCGGAAGCAGTCGAGTCTCTTTGTGTTCGCCAGAGGTGGCTGAAATATAAAGGTGTGTTATCGTTTTAGCGAATTTATGTTTCTGCTGTTTTCACTTTGACCCTGCATTTTCTCTTCTAGCGCTTTTCTTCTACTTACAGATACCTGCTTATAGAAGCAGGAATAGCGGCGATAACATGATTCAGGGTGTTCGTTGCTTCAGTATACGAGCTTTGGTATAGGCTTCAATTGTTAAATAAGTAGATCACTATCAGTACACCAAACGTCTTCGTCCGGCTGCATGTTTTGTTCTTGTGAAGGTGTAGCAACAACATCTCACGGCCTTAGGGTTGATTAGTCTATCGGGCGTTCTTTTTGGCAGCGTTTCTGGATAGCGTTTCTAAGACGACGGACGTAGCTGTTAGTAACTGCGATCTCCAAGAGCGGGAGCTGTAATGTTGTTACTTAAGTATGTTTATAAATGCGGTATTTAGAGATAGGTAGTTCGTCGAAGACACCGGTGTACTATAGGAATGCGATAAGTCGCGCACAATGCGCACACAGGGCAGACTTAGTTTGGGGAGTCGACGTTTGCCATCTCCAAGGTGGAGATTTCAGCGTTTCGATCGAGGGACTTTTGCAACGCGGTAGACATAAATAGCGCCAGATGTCGGTGAGAGATAGCGAGGGAGGTGCGTCAGAGTCTAATTTCTAATAGCGATGCTAGATATAGTTTGCTTGTAATTTGAGAATGCAATCTTTTTTGTGCGAAGTGATCCCGGTATGCACCTTATTCGCAGCAGCATGGCGCCGGTCAGCGATCTCGTCAAAGATAGTTGGAGGTGCCATGCTTGTACGTAGCTGTGATCGTGTACATCGTGGGAGGCTGGAGGTTCGCGCTAACAAATGACATCATCGAGCGGACCCACTAAGAGACGTTCCTTACGCGACCGCGCAAGCACCCGTAAACCGCATTCCCTCCACGCGCTGCGTCAACCCGGATCACACAATGCTACGCTTTGTTACACCCTCGGCATCCCTCTGTGAGCGACGGGAACACAGAGACGCAAGCGAGACATAGTTATGATGGAGTGTTGTTTTTACCAAAGCCCGTGGATTTAGCATCTAGACTTTTAGAATGCTGGAAGCACCATATATGAGAAGGAGAAGTAGAAGCACAGCGGAACTCTTTATCTACGTAGGAACTTTATCGCTAGCCTACTAGTGCGCTTCTAGTCGTAAAGATGCAATATAGGAAGGAGTACTTCGCGTCGCATCGCTTTTCATCTTTGGGCGAAAAGACGATATAGCTTTAACTACACCAGGGACGGCGAGGTAACGCGTAAGATATCGAATTCAAACCTAATATTATCACAAACAGGCACAACAACGTAGAGTATGTAAAGTGTACGTCTTGCATTCGCAGCTCCACGACAAACAGCCTTCCTCAACAAAGCATTCTGTTCACAGGGGGAAAGAGAGATGAAAAGCCCGATATGTGAAAAGATGAGAAGGGTTTTTTGTCCTCATCTCACAGCAGACATGAGCATACCCCACGACCTTTTTCAAGTGTTAAAAGAACGATGATAGAAGGAGAAAGAATAACGCAGAAGAAAGCCATCTTATACGCATCATAGCGTCAAGCGTCTCCATAGAGCCATGTGTCTACTTTCCATCCACTTTCGTTGCTGAAAAAAAAAGAGAAGGGCATAGTTTGTATATTTCCGCCAAAGCGACGGATTTCCATTGACGGAATATGTTCGAAAGTACACACACATTTATGATGTCGCCTCGATTTTAGAGGAGGCACAGAAAACGCCAAAGAAACATGGACCTTTGCCCCTTCTATTTCTTTTGAGGCAGAACACGTGAGAATGTCGTATGTGTAATAGAGGCTGTTGGACAAGAGAAGGGAGGTATTTATACACGATTCCACTGATCTGAGAGAGCCGGGCCGTGTGCTTCGTTTCGTGATGATTGGTCTGAGGGTTAAAGCACAAGGAGAGCAGGACATGTTTAAAGAGTAATTTTGATCGGTCTATCGATATGAAAGGTATGTACTTGTTCCCGGGCGATCCGTGTGCTAACTTGGGGGTATGAAGACGAATAATGGAAGAGCAATGCAGGTAAGGCAGTGGATGTCGCCAGAACTTTTGAGGCTGGTGGGAAATGGAAGCTTCGACCTCGCTATGGAACAAAAGGAAAACAAAAGCATGCATGTGTGATCATAGGGCCGAATGCCTTTTTTCCAACCGCTATCGCATGTACGTGCCAGATGCATACCTTTCGTAGTTCAGCACCGCCATGCATGGAAACATCATAGCCCGCACGAATCCTTTCGAGAGGACACTGTGACACCTACTAAAAGATCATCGAAAGTACACCAAACGTCGAGCGGCAATCTCCATCTTCTGCAGCCTCCCACACCACCCTATAGCTTCATCTTTTCTGAGTTCCTGAAGAGCGTTCCCCGGTAGCCATCGAGACCGAAGTCATTGTCAAACCCCACTGGGAAGGGAAAGTCATTTTGAATGAGCCTTCGGTGCTTTACATCGATGACCAAACCCTCCATCATCGCCATCTGCAGCAATCTCCCGTGCACGCAAGCCCTGTGCAGCTTCTTCGGTCCCATCTTATGGAGCATCTTGTCGTAGATGGCCTTCGCGAGCAATACATCCTCTCGAGTTTTGCAGAATCGGAACCCATAGTCGCGTTTGAGGCATGGCGGTGGCTCGTCGTCCTCCGTGGCTTGGATGAATTGTTTTAAACGCCATACGGAGGGACGCTCGTCAGGGGAGGCATTGAGGAAGTCCTCCAGATGAGGAAAGAGGTCGCGAAAGTGGCTATACTCCTTTGTGTCAAAGAGCTGCACGAGCTTGCGGTTCTCAGCGGCTTCCTGAATCTCTCGGAAGAGGCTCTCTGGTTTATTTGACTCCTTGACTATGGCCGCGTAAAGCCCTGCTAATTTTCGCTCTGAGCCTTCATCTTCTGTTACCACAAACCCAAATGAATGCCATGCATCTGTCTGAACTGCGAGCAGCCGACCCCTGGTTATGGTACCAAGCAACTGGGCCGCCTCCTGCTTGGATGCAGGCTCAAGATGAAATAAAGCTTTTCCACGATCTTCTGCTGTGAGAAAGATTTGCACGGCGTTCATGATCGGTCCAAGGACTGGGAATCCTGGCTGCTGCCGATTAACAGGAAGAGTAGGCAGTTGCGATAAAGCTTGTGCGGCAGATGTTGTGTCTAGCGTCTGCGAGAGTCCAGTGGCTTGTTCTTGGGGCGGGTGTTGGGGAGAAAGCTTGCCAGAGATTGCTGATCGACTGGTTCCAGAAGTTGTGAAGGACACACGTTTTCCCGGCGATGGCGGCCTGAGATGAAATGTGACGTTGGTGAAAGACTGCGACGTCCTGGCTGCCCGAACCATGGTACTGTATACCCGCTCCGGAAAGCCAAGCTCGCAGACGAGCTCGAATAGCTCATTCGCGAACGAAGCCTTCCACAGCAGGGAGTTCAGACGGATCCTCGGGTTCAACAGTACCCTGGTCATCTCGGAAGCGGTATGAATGAGTAGGTTGAGCTCTTTCATTGACTTGTCGTAGGCTTTAACCGCTTGATAAAGCTGTATCAGGCGGTCGCCGAGCCCTTCATCTCGCTCCCAACTCTTGTGACCGGAATCATCGATACCGAACATCTTCGCCACGAAGTCATCGAAGAGTCCTTTGTTCTCGTCAAAGCTATGCTTTAGCTTTTGAATGACGTTGTCGGTATCGTGGTACGACATAACAAGGATGACATCCCACAACTCTTCCGTAGCCCGGTCAAGTTGGGCACCTAAAGATGTCAGTAATGAAAAAAAAAGGAAGAGTAGCCTACCTTTGGGCTTGCTTGCTACAGACCCTAGTATGGGCTCCAGATCTCGCACGAACCTGCGAAGATTCTCGTCCATCTCAGGTCGCGGTTGAGTGGAGCCTTGCTCCCGCGAAAGGAAGATCTCAACGGACCTTTCACTGCTGTCTTCCTTGACAGTCAAGGACGCGTCCAGGAGTTTGGAGATCCTCTTTTCGAATCGCGGCTTCAAGCCCTGAGAGGTGCCGAAGCTGGTAATGGGAATTCCTCCGACCGAGTCGTCCACGAGATCTTCGCTAGAGACCTGCGACGCATTGTCCTGTGTGTAGTGATATGTCGCTCCCATATCGGACATTGTGCTACCTTTATCGCCTTGTCGAGGTATGTGTCGTTTGGCAGGTTCCGTATCGGATCCTTGGAGATAGGAAGTTTTCTGGCAACTACTTTTGCGGTAGAAGTCGAATCGTTTACGATTTATCCTCGGTTTTCGTTTTTTATCGTTCCCTTGTGATCTAAAGTGTGCTTCAGTACTTATCACACAAGAAAGTCGCCTTGCGCGTCGAGACTCACAACTGTGTTAGTTAATCGGTGCTGCGGAGCGCATGCAGTACGCTTAAGTACTGTTTGTGACTAGGCCGCGAAGATTACTGGCAGTGTACTCGCTTTCGTCACCGTCCCTCTCACGATGCCCGCCCTTACCACCGCATTCGGTGTAGTCGGGGCAGTCAGGACAGTCGGTAGTTTCCGACAACCCAACCGCTTCCTCAGTGGTGTACGTGTGGATCACGACAAACCCGGCACATGAAACTCTGCACTCGTATCTTTCTCCTCAAACCGTAAGAACAAGCCGAGAAAGAACCGATGCAGTGTGCATTGTGGTGGAAGAAGGAAGCAGTCTCGGACCAGGTCGAGCTTTATATACCCAGACTGCAAGAGCGACAGCGCAGCTGCCTTTACCTTTCCCTTGCGGCGAGCAGCCCCAGGCAGCCGCAAAAGACAGGTGACGTAATATGTTAACAATGAGCTGGCGATATGATATGAACAGGTGAGAGAGGACAAACGGCGGTGAGGGGCGGGGATTGGTTCTGGAAGAGGCCTGGGTGGCCATGTTGAGCCAGGATGGAGCATTTGTTACTGAGATGGACGAGGAAAGAGCGATAAATGAGAACACACAGATAGAAGAGAGTATGTAGATAGAAGAGAGTATGTAGATAGAAGAGAGTATGTAGATAGAAGAGAGTATGTAGATAGAAGAGAGTATGTAGATA
>JARBXR010000137.1:0-20996 GCA_029100535.1 Stemphylium beticola | reverse complement strand
GATGGGGAGTATGTAGAAAGCGCGATCTAGAACTGTGACGGAAGGAAAGATCGACCAGGGAAATTTTACTTGTTCTCTTCATTCATGCAGTACGGAAGAAAGGAATCAGGTGCGTGATTGCGATAATATGCAACAGCAGCCTGCAGTGCCTGTAGACACTATTGTGGGTTCTTCCCCAGTCTGACTTTATTTTCCTGCATCTCACCCCTCTTAACCTCAACCACCGAATCCAAACACTTCCGCCGTGCTCAACATGCTCATCCTCGTACCCCAAAGCGCAATGACGATGCTCACGACATCAACGACTAGCAACACAACAGCGCCAACCATGAACCTAGGGTTGAAGATACGGTACAGCATCAAATGGCGTCTTAGATGGCCAGCCCACATGGTCGTCGCCAGGTTGATAGTGGCATAGAAAAGAATATGTGTAGCCACCGCCTTTGCAACCACGCTCAACAGGCCTTTCTTCTGAGGCTTGACCTTCCAGAGCACAAGAGCGGGGACAGCGACAGCGCACAGAATTTGCGCACCAAAGGTGTTGAGAATGACAATGACAGGTGTCCACGGGTAGCGGATCTTGGCCAGAGGAATAAAGGCTGACTCCCATTGGATGCTCGAGAGTGTGGCTTGGTGGCCTGTTTTGAAGAAATGGAACGAGCCAAGGAGACCAAGAACGACGGGACCGATGGAAGACTGGCGCATGTTGTTGGTGTCCATGATCTCGAAGAGCGAGAAAAGCTGCCAGACTAGGATACCGATGGCGCCAGCTCCCATGGGCTTCTGAAGAACAGCAACAGCAAGGTACCAAATAGTAACGAGAAGCGCATAACGCGAGCCATGGACGTTTGCAAATCCCAAAACTGTGACCGCTTCCTTGGGTGCACCGTTCTCGTCTGTACCATCCTTGTTGATGATAACGTTAAGGAGGGGTTTAGACCAGTTGTAAATCGAGTATCCAAAAGCCAAACTGATGGCTAGTACAATCTGCGCGAGGAAACGCTTCGTGATACCGATGATGTTCTCCCAGCCGGGTAGCCATTCACCATCGTCGGCGGCATCGAGAGCCCAGTAAGCTGCAGATAGCATCAGGCCAAAGCGCAAGGCGAGACCTATCCAAAGGGTGGCGTTGTGCTGATAGCTCTTGGTACCCTCGTAGTAGCTCTTGATGAACGTCGGGATGAGAATAGCAGTGGCGACGGGGATTGCGAGCTGCCAGGGTGCGGAAGTGGTAGAAAGGGCAGAAGCGTAGTACGTGGACTTGCAGTACGGCATTTGCTCCTCCCTACAAAGCCTTGAAAAGCTCGCGACTCTCAGGAGAACAGTAAAGAGAATGGAGTGATACGCGCCCAACGTTCGGTCTGCAATGCGCCTTTGGCGGAACGAAGATATGAGCGCGAGAACGCCAAAAGTTGTGAGGAAATGGAGGAGAATTTCGTCTTCCCAAATAGTGAAGGAGTTGGATGCAAAGCCACCAGAGAGTGCAAGAGTGAAGACAACACTAGCCCAGCCCCAGATGGTATTGGGCAGGGGAGGCATGAGGCGGTAGCGCAGAGCAAAAAAGGTTGATGCACAACCAATGATACCAGAGAGAGCAGACGAGAGGATTACGACATGGGACCTAGCTTCCTCCGACATGAAGACAGTGAGACCGACGCCGACGATACCACCAAGAACCAGACCAATGGCGCCCCTGGTGAAGAAGACGGGCGTGACCTCGGTACGATCTCCGTGCAAGATCCTAGCGTAGAGCGCGAGGACGACAAGACTGGATGCTAGAATCGTAACACCACTCAGCATTCGCGGGATGTCGAACCTAGCCCACAGGGCACGGCAGATGCGGAGCGTATCGTGCTGGTAAGCAGCAAATGCCTCGTAGACTTGGCGCATCTCGGCACTATTGGACTTGGACTTTCCGAGGGAATTCCAGGCGTCGTTCGCAACCTTCCAGAGTGAGAGTGCACTAGCTCTAGCGCTGTCTGGGATACCGCGAACTTTTGCGTATTCGTACTGGTATGTGTGGATTTGCCCTGCAGTCATGCGGTTGACGGCCGCGAGGTTCTCAAAGTTGTTTCCTTTCTTTCCGATGAAAGCTTCCTCAATCGGCTTTCCCAAGTTGTTGAACGGTATCGGTATTCCCAGCAAGAGCGACAGAGTTGGGACAAGATCAATCTGACCGACTGGTCGTATGTGAGCGTTACGTGGAGGAGTGACGTATGAGGGGTCACTACGTCCGAAGACGCCCTTCTTAGAGTACATCCATAGAGCGGCCTGGATCTCATCGTCTGACTCTCCTCCATGGTCTCCCTTTGCATCCATGCCGTGGTCGCCCATGACTACCAACAGTGTATCATCGTCGATCTCCTGGATCATTTTGCGGAA
This sequence comes from Stemphylium beticola, assembly GCA_029100535.1. NCBI lineage: Eukaryota > Fungi > Ascomycota > Dothideomycetes > Pleosporales > Pleosporaceae > Stemphylium > Stemphylium beticola. Next base: position 18,614 of record JARBXR010000137.1, on the reverse strand, counting down.
GACGTCGTCCATCTGGTTTAGCTTCGCGGTCATAGCAGGGTGGTCAGGGCCGTAACGGTGGCCAGCATGGTCGACACCCAGGTAGTGACCGAAGATAACATCCCACTTGCTTGCATTTTCAGCCTTCAGGAGAGGGAATATGTGCTCCGTGACGCCATTGTCTACCGTGTGCAGATCCCAGACGTTGAACGAATCGTATGCGTGTGTGAGGTTCGGCTCGAAATAGTCGGTGAAAAGAGCGTGCCATGTGTCATCTCCGAGATGCACCATCTTCTTGCTTGCATTCTTTAGCTGGGCAACAATATTGTCCTCGTGGATCGCCTGGCCCGCGAAATTGCTTCCGACATCGATGAAGGTTGGTAGCGTTCCCGTTGTGAGCCCTTTCAATCTCTGCATTGTTGCTGTCGGTGGGTCTGCGATGAAGGGGAGGAGGAACGCGTTTTCAGGCTGGTTCTTCGCCGTTTCGTAGAGGACTGGGAACGCATTGTGGAAATGGCGTGGGGCGACTGGAGGTGCTTCAGACGGGTTCGCGGCGGCCGCAGCTAGATCGGTGGGTTCGAATTGCGCGTTGAAGGGCACAGTGAAATCATATCTCAACGCGTCCACAATGATAATAACTGCCTTGTCGAATGTCTTTGGGTGCCAGCATCCCTTCTGAGGATTGCCAGTAGTATAAGAGTTCGCCGCGTCGATGGGAGGCACCGCGCATTCCGACTTGTGGTCAAGTACCAAACGGGTGAGAAGAAAGCCGCTAGTAAAAAGATATATGCCGAGAACATGAAGGACACTGGCAGCTGTCAGCTATGTTCAATGATGGTGTCTTCCAGCATAGATGGAGGTGAACACAGTCGTACTTACAATATGAAAGAGAAGAAGGCGACGAGGATACCGTGCGAAGCTTTGAAGTGCACCTGACTGACTTTCTTCACTTTGTCTGGGTCATGTATCATAGTTCGAGGGGCTTGTGCTGCTTGCTGCTGCGGTTGCTGCTTGGGCCGCGTGGGCTGCTGAGCTGTGGAAGCGCCAGTCTGGCCGGTGATGTCGGACAGCGGAGTGAAGACCTCGCGGTTCGCCATGGCGATTGAGAAGAGCAAGCCAATTGGCAAATGCTAGATGCCAATCGGGGGTTCAATAGGATTCGACTGGCTCAATGGGCCTCAAGGAGCGACGGAATCCATGGAAAGAAAGTTGTTGCCGAGTCTACGGGAGTGAGGATCTGGCGCAAACATGCAAAAGTGGATCATGGTAATGCCGAGCCCGTGCCGATAACACGCATCCGCCATTAAGGTGCGCGACCAAAGGCCTAGGGCGTGCTTACGTTCACATTGCTTTGGCAAGGCTTGCTTAAGTAAGGCGGACATGTATTTTGCGACGTATTGCGACAGCGCTGTAAAAGCACGACGCGTCGCACCCATCGCTGACCGCCTACAAATCTTGCAGAGCCCTGCATCTGTCACGGCAAATGGCACGAATCGGTCATGTTGACAAAGGATTGTATTGGCTCTCATGCTGCTCTAGACAGTCGCTTGAGAGTAGTGTGATATCATACATTAATGAATAAGAGTTATGTAAGAGGTACAGAAACCTCGTTGAAGAGATGGCCAATTCATGAGGGGGTATACAGCAAAGTGGCCAGTCAACTCCGAGAATGTACAAATAGGGTGCCACCGCTGGCTGTTCAAAAGCTTTAGGGAGCTTCAGAGAAGCTGACATTCAGCGCGGTATAGCCGTCATCAGGAATAAGTCGGTCGTAGCCAATTGGCTGAAGAGCCCGGGCTGCCAGACCTTTGCGTAGCGATGGCCTGACCGGGGATTGTCGTGGGGTTTAGATGGAAATTATGAGTAGTATTTGTCGTCCTTCTCCTTTAGACCGCCCATGCGATCCAAGTCAAGCGAGTCGAAGCGGTCATCTCCGTCTTGCTGGTAGGGTGGTAGGTCCTCGTGCAGAGGTTCCAGTCCAACACTGTGGTCACCGACGCGGACGACGACTACGCGGCCCGATTGCTGCTTTCCAGACTCGTCGACCTCGTCGGGAAATGTGATGCGGATTTCAGGTACTGGGCTGGTGGGGCTGTCCATGAGGTTATCTTTTTCCGAGTAGGTGATGACGGATTCGCGGCCCTTGTAAGGCATCGCGGTGATGGTAAGGCGGTTGAGATTTGATTGGCTCTTTTCGTGTACGGCAAGTTCCGGGTCAGTCTCGGCCTGTTTCCTTGATCGGCGAATGTTGCGTAGGAACAGCAGGCCTGCGATGCATAGTATTGCGAGAAAGACCAGCATGACAAGTGACACGAGGAGCGCAAGGTGGGTAGAGCTGAGGCTGTCGTCCTCGTCACGCTTGATAAGGTTGATGTTCATCATTATGATTGATTTTTTGATGTTTAGTCGTTAGGGCGTATCGATGGCGTGCAGATGACTCTGGGTGTGATGATAATGACTAAGGAGTGTAATTGCTGTTCGCGTGTTAGCATTCATGGGCGATCGCATGCTGCTGCTGGTCGGCCAGTGTTGTTGATAAAAGCCGGGGATATTTGGCGGGACCTGACGGGAATACGAGCGGGAAGTAGCGGATACGCACCTGATAGAGCACCGTAGGTTCGCCAGTATGGATGTAGATAGGTAACGAGAGACACAAAAGAACGTAAGGCGAATATCGCTGAAAGAGTGAAGCGATGATTCCGCAAGGGAAGAATGAATGAACAGTGGGCGGGACCGTAGGAGAGGTAGGCAAGGAGGTCGAAGCAAGAGGGAGTCAACGTTATTTTGATGGCGCAAGGAAAATGCGCCTTGCATTCCCCAATGCAGGTACAAATTCGCAGGCGGCCAATCAGCGCATGGACTGACGCGCGCACTCTGCAGCTAGTCGAGAGGGGAGACGGATCCGCGCGAGATGGTCCTAGTCGAGAGACTCCCGTTCTTATTTTGGCTCCGTCTGCACCAATGGTTCGCTCCGCAACACCACGTAAAAGGAGGGCGCACAAAGTCGCCGCGTCACGAAGCTGCGAACTCCTACGGGCTGATCAGCTGAACGGAAAAAAATGAAGCCGCGGTAAACGAAACAGCATCAACAATAACAACAAACGGATCGCGGCTTGTGGAGTAGCCTTTGGCGGTGCAAGGGGCGGTAATAACGAATGACGGGGGTAAGATTTAGCCAAAGGTCGAGACTCTGCACGGTCAAGCGCGAGTGGATCGTGGGCCAGCACGTACTCGTCCTGCTGGTCCGTTGAGGACAAGTCCCCAGACTTTGTACTGGACGCCAGGCTGGATGTTGTGTTAAGCTCATTGGCGACGAGACATTGTGCGTTCGAGTCTGCCCATGACGACAACGGCGTGGAGAGAGTTGACGTTGATGGCTGAGACGAACGTCTGGCGCACACTGTGGAGCGATAAAGGGTGATCCTAGGCGATAGCACGCACCACAGCAACGCGCGTATGGAACGCAAGATTAACAGACGTCACAGACGATCTGGCGCAAGGAGCACCATGTGGTGATGGAACTGGAGCCACCTCAGGCCCGTCTCCCCCCCTTCGCTCGACAAAGCCTTTAAGCAGCCCTTCATCTCTGTGAGTTTGGATGGGGCCTTTCGCTCCACATGCTGTCGCATTCCTCAGCATCCTACGGATCAAGTCCAGCCGGCACTTGGTAACTCCACTCGGCTGAAGTCCACATCGTTAAACATCTCATCGCTGGGCCCTGTGTTTGAGGCTTCGGGACGTTTGATGCCTTCTCGCTCCCTGACGCCAAGTGCGTGCCTTGTGAGGGTGCGACACTTTGACTCCTTAGGCCGTCGCATGTCACGCTTCCAGAAGATGTTGACTTCTAGCTTGTATGGTGAGGTAGAAGGCTGACTGTCCAAAGACAAAGCAGTCTTGCCGTGCGCAGGTGGTACAAAGATACCCCGGTTTCATAAGGCTAAAGCTAAGATGACATTCTTTGGCTTTGTGGTGATGGTGACGCTTGGTCGGTGGCTTGTTTGTGCCACACTCAGAGGCGATGGTGAAAGGCGGTGTGTGTGGATGCGAGCCATGTCGGATGCGAACCACAATTGGACCCCGAAGAGCACCTGGTGCCGACGAGCGGGGTCTTCATCCACCACATCACGTACCTGCCAGTCGCGGCCAGTTTGTTCTCTTGCCAAAGTGCCAGCACAGCACAGATGTGAACACACGGTGGAGACGTAGGTGGCTCAGTGGACGCCTCGCATCCAACTTGCAGCCTCGCAGCGCAAACCCGCAGCTAGGAGGCGTTATATTGCAGGGACCATGGTCAGCGAGAGCATCCCATGGATGACGCCAAGTCACGAGCCAGAAAAGGCTTTTCTCCAGTCGTCGAACCCACGGCGAGTGTGACAGTGGCCTTGGTCTTGGTGCAGCTGCCGTGCCTCCACGCAGTCACTTTGGATGAGGTTGCAAAGGTGCTGTGAGTCCGCCCAGGCTCTGCTGCTTCGTGGGCCGCATGCAGCTCGACAGAAGGTGTCTTTGTCCCGACTAGTGCTGCATCCGGCTCCAAGTGAGCAGAGGGGGCTCGATGGACGGTCGCGGCGAGGTTCACGACGGCGACACATGGTGCACGCGGGTTGGCCAGGCCATGTACAGTCCCGAAGGGCAAACATGCCAAATGCCAGATGCCCAAGCATTGACGAGCCCTAACGAGCATGGTGGGCGTGCCGGCGGGTTGGTGGTGAAACACGTCGGCCTGTACATAATGCTCAACGTCTCTTGTCCATGCGAGGGGAGTGTCTCAGGCTGCCATAACGACAGCTCGCATCACAGAAGATCGGCCGGATTGCGTTGCCGCATCGTCCCTGACTCGCTCTTGGCACACGCGAGCGCATTGCAGCCGGTGGTCACAAAGTAGCAGAGGATACCAGCTACCGTGTTCTTATGAAAATCACGCCGTCGCCTGCCGTCGCCATTACCATTGATTTGGACATTTTGCCCAAGCCTCGCCTGCGACAAGCACCCGAAGATATCTAGGCGGTCCTCTCGGTGCAACCCTGACGATTAGCGTACCCCAGCTGGAAGCGGACGCCAAACTTAGCTGCCGATCCTATCATCGCCAGGGCCCAGCAGTCGCATCTTCAGCAAAAAGACGTCTTCGCGCTCCACCGCCCGCGCAACCCTCACCTCGTCGACTTCAGCCTCCGGTCACGCCTGTGCCGCTACCAAACTTGCACCTCCGCGAAACGCCCACACACCCCCATAGAATCGCACAGCCCGCCCACTCGTAGATATAAGACCCCTCTGCATTCCACCTTCTCTGCCTTCCCGCCCTTGCATCCCCGCTACACTGGTTGTCGACCCTGATGCGTTCCCCGCCTGGCGCGCAACATTGCTTAGACATTCGCATGCACATTGGCTAGAAGAAGCGACGACCTGCACATATATCAACCAGACTTCCTTACATCGACGGACCAAAGGACCCAAGGCCACACACGTACACATACGCCCACACACATATACGCTCACATACGCCCACACCACCCGCGCCCGCGCCCTCGACACTCTTGTCTCATCCTTTGTCCGCTGTCGCTTCCTTGTACACACACATTCTTCGTACATCTCTGCTTAATACTCCCTTACGCCAGCTATAATATAAAGCGTCGGTACTGCCTTGGCCCGGCACACGCCTACCCTGCCTGTGCTGACGCCTGAGCCTAGTCAAACCCTCGTCGACGAACGCACGCACACATAAGCCGCCGCCCCGCGCACCCTTTGCCCAGGACTTCTGTACCATAACACCACACCTAATACTGTCCTGCTCGGCTTGTCTACATGAACCCCTCCTCCAGTGACCCTAGTCGTAATATGGCAGCCATGGCGGGCAATGTGAGTAGCACCTTCCCCGCGAATAGCTACGTCTATGCTAACCCAGAGTCCAGAATCGACCGCGCGACTATACCAACAGTGTCCTGCTAAATGGCACCGAACCCGAACGTCCACCGCACGCGAATGCCTGGGGCAACAGCATCTGGAACCCCCCAATTGGCGGTTTTGCATTTGGCTCCACGGGCAGAGATAACGCGCGCCCTCGAGGTATGCCACCACAAATACCGCTGAGACTACTGCCGACAGGACTGACACGTGCACAGACAATGCTCCGACAGGCTCCAGCTCTCTCGTCGCCAACTCTGAGACAGAATGGAGACCAAGCGTAAGACCAGCTTGGGGCGAGAGTCCATCTGGGAGCATACCACAAGCCAGGAGCTCTGCCGTCTCACCTTCAAGGAAGCGATCAATCGCACACGCCCCACCAGCCCAGACATATGTCGACAATACCCCGCCAGCCCCGTTTGCTGCATCCAGAGGCGCCCTCTCCAAACCCGTGAAGGCCTTCCCAGACCCTGTTCCCTCCAACTTTTCCTCGCGCCAAATCGACGCCCTCAACACCGGCTTCACAAACTTCGGCTTTGGCCAGTCCGACGTCACTGCTCACCGCCCTGATACCGGAGTCACATCGTGGCCAGACACCGGATCAGTGCACTCCCCCAGCGATGATCGCCGGAGCATAGCCAATTCAGACCATTTCACATCTTCAAGCGGAGCCCCTTCTCGAAGCGGAAGCCTGCCCCCATCGCGACACGGCGCTGAACCAGCACAGTTCAACCAGGGCATGGACGCATTCTCAAGGTTCTCACAGCCTCCTCGTCAGGGATCGTCCTTCTCTCTCGCCAATGGTCGTGGCTACCCAGAGCGAAGCGGTTCAATCCAAAGCGAGTCATTTCACACCCTCGGTAGGCTCAACTACGAAACGGAACAAGAGCCACGAATGGCACCACAAACTGCGTCCTTCAGCACAAACAGTCTCAACTCTGCCTTCATACCTGGGGACGAGCTCAACGAGGCGCTGAACGGCCACTCTTATCTGTCAACGTCTACTAGAGCAGATGATAACAGCTACAGAAATTTGGGCTCATACACCCCTGATAACTTCTCCACTGCTCAGCTCAACAATCAACATGCCCAGCTACGATCGCTCCAGTTCGACAACAGTAGGAGTGCACCAAACGGCACTGGTGTTCGTCAAAGCCCCCTCTACTCCCACATGAGCACACCGCCTGCGTACGACCGCCTCAACCCTTACAGCAGCGAGCAGAACCTGGCCCACCCAAACAGTGTTGCTCAACTCCAAAATAAGCTGGTCGGCTTCCAGCTGGCACAGCAGGAGAGACGTAGCTACATCTCCCCAAGCCAACTTCACCAGCAACCGTATCAACACATCTTCTCTAATGCCCAAATGCAGAACCCTTACACATACCAGTATGCTATGTCCAATGGGATGCCTCTGTCTGCCATACCTCAGCACATGGGTCAAATGATGCCTGTTCAGCAGCAACCACCCAGGGGCCCTCGCGAGCAGCAGGTTGGCGACGTTCTGGGCGCGATGAGTCCAGAGTTGGCCAACTTCAAGAGAGAACAGAAGCAAAGTAAGCGATGGGAATTGACCGACATCAAAGGCCACGTGGTCGAGTTTGCTGGTGATCAGCACGGCTCGAGGTTCATCCAGCAAAAGCTTGAAACGGCCAACAGTGAAGTCAAGGAGAGCGTATTCAGGGAACTCGAAGAGAATGCGCTCCAGCTAATGCAGGATGTTTTCGGCAATTACGTCATTCAGAAGTTCTTCGAGCATGGTGACCAGACCCAGAAGAAGATCCTCGTTGGCAAGATGAAGGGCCATGTTTTGGAGCTCGCAAACCAGATGTACGCCTGTAGAGTTGTCCAAAAGGTAGGTTCTCTTGACTGCAACCACTGAATAGAAGCTGACAGAGCCAGGCTTTGGAGCATGCACTCACTGAGCAGCAAGCGTCGATGGTCAAGGAGCTCGAAAAGGATGTTCTCAAAACCGTCAAAGACCAGAACGGAAACCACGTCATCCAGAAAGTCATCGATCGCGTTCCGATGCAGCATATCCAGAAGATTGTCGAGGCATTCAGAGGTAATGTGGGTGTGCTGTCGGTAAATTCCTACGGCTGCCGTGTCATCCAACGACTACTGGAGAAGGTTCAGGAACCACAGCGCAGGTTCATCTTAACAGAGCTTCATGCGGAGGGGCCGAAACTCATCACCGACCAGTACGGAAATTATGTCACCCAGCACGTCATCGAACATGGTCTGCCCGAGGATCGAGCCAAGATCGTATCTCTGATCAAAGCGCAATTCCTGTTGTTTTCAAAGCACAAGTTTGCCAGCAACGTTGTCGAGAGATGTTTGATCTGCGGCGACGACGCCCAACGTCGCGAGCTTGTATCTGTTGTCCTTTCGAAGAACGATCGTGGCGAGACAAACGTCATGAACTTGCTCAGAGATGGATACGGCAACTATGTCATCCAGAAGCTTCTGGACACGCTCACCCGGGACGACTACGAGATGTTTGTACAAGCACTCAAGCCTGAGCTCGAAAGGGCCAAGAAGATCATTCCTGGCAAACAATGCGTTTCGGTAAGTCAAGACCGCGAGTACTCTTCGCTGTCATAATTTACTGACATCTTCAAGGTTGAAAAGAAGATGTACCGTTACGACCGCATCGATTCGCCTACTATGCCTACCCCCGCTCTCAGCAGTTCTGCTCACTCGCCACAGAGCAGCTCACACCCAAGCACAAATGCCTCCACTACAGATGAGCCTGTCTCCAACGGATCTTTTGGCGGCAAGGCCAGCACCATTCATGCTACCGGGGGTATTAGCATCGAAAACACCGACTCCTAGAGCGGCTTGTTCTCGGGCAACACTCAGCGTCAGACCTCTGTGAACCATACCGACAGCTCCAGTCACATTTCGTTTTGTCCATTATTCGCTTTCGGCCATCGGCTGGCAGATCTGCATTCCAATGTTCATATACCTTACTACCCCTTTCCATTGTTACATATGTTTTCCGCTCCCGTCATTGCATCCTTTCGGGGTCTCGGCACGGCGGTATTTGTCAATGGGTACATGCATCACATTTCTTCTTCTACTTCTTCCACATCATCGAACAAAAAGAGCATGGAGTTTTAATAGGACCGCCGCCATTCTTAGTCTCATTTGCTGTTTGCTTAGGCGTAATGTACCACTCATGAGAGGCGCCACGCCACTATGGATTTTGGGGGCTTTTCACTAGATGTGAATACCTGGTCAGGATACCATGGGTGCGGGCGCTACGTAGATGTACGGCTATGGGAATATGGGCGCATGAGCAGATGAGATGAGATCAGATGGAATACAACGCAGCGCGTGAATACATTGATTGTCAAATCCAACAGCTACCATTATTTTTTTCTAATTGGAAGAATTGGGTGAAGTCATGATACTCTCCCTTCTCCCAGCCCCCAGCTTGCTTGCTCGCGCACTCGAATCGAGAAGATCTTCACTACGAACCCTACGTCCCTCTGCCGGCGATCCGCAGTGTACATCACCATGTTTCCTTTTCCCCAGCGCCACCGCTAGATCCCGAACCCCTTCAACCACGAGAAAGCAGCCCGATCGCGTGAGATGATCTGCAAAGAAAGAAGCAAACATGTAGATAGAATCCCCGAACATCTCGGAACCTGGTGTTTCAGACCCCCTTTCTTTTCATTCTTTTCCTTCGAATTCGGGTTGGGGATATATTTTCCTTAGCGTCTGTACTACTTTTTGCTCTCGCTTCCCTAGTGTCATTAATATGGGTGTTTCTTTTGCTTCTTCTTGGTTCAGGCTTTGCTGGCGGGGCTGGAGGGGCGTGAAACGCGAGCCTCGAGACTGTGGCTCCGAGGTTCGAAACGAAACGGAACGGAACGAAACGCTAAGAAGCGAATTGAAACGAGCGACATGATGGAGCTGAGGGAAATCTCCGGTCGGGGTTTTCAGGCAAGATTTGGGAGCGTAGAAGAAGAGACGCGCGCGTTTCCATGCAAAAATGGTGTTGCTGTCTTGCAGGCGGAGGAAAAAAAAAGAAGGATAGGAGTATGTTACAGGGCCGGAATATCCGATAGATATCAGAAGAGCTTCAGAAAGCAAAGCAGAGAGTTGTTATGCTGGAGCAATGTGGTAAGTTGTGATTTTGACTGGCTTCCTCGCACACTTTGCATTAATCTCGTGTATATTTTGATATACGGCGTTGGCCGCTGGTAGTTCAACTAATGAGACGCGACTCATGCAAGGGTCGATGTCATTTGCCCAGATACGCCGACGACAAACGCGAACCGTTCGTGTGTACAATTATTCCGCTCTCATCGAATGCAAGACGTCTAATTCCAACCCCTACGAAGACACCGCTTTTGAAGCTCATTGCTGGAAGATGAAACGATTTTGTGACGGCCTTGCTTCCATCTTTGAAATCCTGATGTCTTATTCGACATTACTACAAGGTTCCGTACGCAAAATCTTCGAACCTGCGACGAAGAACGAAATGTCTTTGGTGAGCACCGGTACCGCCTGGATTTAGGCGTGTCTACGGCCACGGGCTTGCACGATCTTTTTGCCAGGTACGTAGTAGTAGTCCAGACATGTGTGACCGTTGCCATCTGTTCGATAATCGAAGTTCCAAGGCGTCAATGTCGGGCTAGCCGCCAGTAGAGCTAGTGGGGAACCTTGGTGATATAGGTACCGTACAACCGCATTCGCGACGCTGTTGAACTCACTCGCGAATAATCCGACGTCCCCACGTCTTATGTTCTCATCGATTGCTAGCGAATGCGTGAAACTCGGGATCCGCAATGAAGACAGCTGGGCTATTTCATCCAAGGCCCGTACCACTTCCCCTCCCGCGCGTAGCATGAACGGGTTGTCTTCTTCCCGGTCGCGTAAGTCGATGAACAGGTTCACTGCATCAATCAATCCGGTTTCGCTCCCAATTTGTAATAGGTAGAGTTGCGTCGGACCGGGGCCTTCCATATCTTGAACGGTTTAGTTACATTGTCACGTGTATCAAGCTGTAAAAGCTCCAAAACTGGGGCGTGAAGAAGCCATGTTCCGTAAATGTCTTGGTCGACTTGGTCTGTGATACGCAGTTCCTGCAGCTTCTCTAGGTTGTCTTTGAGGAAACCTTGTCTAGGGGTTGCGCTGCCTTTAACATCCGGACTGCACGGGAGGCTGAGATGCGTCAGTTGAGTCTGACTTCGAACGAACAGACCCAAGGTCCGAGCATCCACTTCTTCCCGGGGGCTAAAGACGATCTTGCGCAAGGCATCTCGGGGCAGAGCAAATAAGAGTTCGGATACTTCTTTTGTCCTTGGCATCGATCTTTTGATCACTAGTTCCTGGATTTTGAGGAAGCCGCCTGGCAGGGATGTGATCAAGGCATCTAAATCGCGGCCTTCGTGATTTAGATCAATCGTGCATTTTTTTTTTCATAAAACGGTGGCAGATGCGACGCGCCATCTTTTGCTAACAAGGGCAAGACTCTTCAGCTCGGAACATGGTAGCTATGTATCAGTCAGCACTGTTAACATTTACAAACAGGTGGACTTACCAAAATGAATATCGCGTATTGTAGCTCTGTTGGAAGATCTCAAGTATGATCTCGTGTTGCGCGATAGGCGGCCGACATCTTAACTATATTGTCCCTCCTCGGTAAGTTCTAGTGAGTTGGATCTGTAGTTGAGGTTGTGCTTCGAGTTGGTAGTTCAGTGAGGTAGTACGAATGCAAAGGCAGCTCTTATATTTTGGAAGTGCAGATTCAACTGACAGCATATATCCCCACTATTAGCCCTGTTCCTGGAGTATTACAGGAGTGAAAGGCCGCCGCCACCTTTGTCAATGACCAGATTCCCATTACTACGACTTTCACCTCACTGAATCGCTGCCACTAGCAGCTGGCACTAACGCTAGAATGAAACGGAGTTGAATCATTTCACTCGAGCGGAGTATAGTATTGAACTTTCCCTACATGCGTGTGTACTACGCAGCGCATCGTCATGGATTATCTCCAATTTCACGTCAAAGACCGGCGGGCCCAGACGTACAACGGAAAAGAATGGCGGCGTTAACGGATATCGAGCGGCTGATCATCGAATGGTGTTCTATGAGCGTATTGCAGTGTCAAGGAGTGGAAATCCTTTAGTGTTGCCCCCAACCTCACGGAAAGAGCTAACCAATACCGTGTTTTAGCGGGCGTCTTGACATCATCGCTTTCTTTCACAGGTCAAGCGGAAGAGCTTCTCAACCCGAGGCTCAATAGGACGCAGCGCATCACTTTTTTTCACAAACTCAATATCATGGATCATGAGAGTTCAGGGTTTGATGCGAGCTACATTGAGAATTGACTTGGTGTCCTTCGCAACTAGATACGTATAGTGGCGTACATACACTGAAGCTGTTGGTAGTTGGCTGATCGGAAGCAGATGGATAAAGCTTTAGGATATACCCCATAGATTTCTGGAGAGCTAGCTTGATGCGGCAAGTAATGTCCCTGCTGTTATGGTGTATACCAGGTTGTTCAGTCCTGAAGAAGAAGATGACAGGGCCAAAAGACGGCAGCTCGAATGACGCCTAGTCCGCCCAGCCGACATGGTTGGTAGAAGAGGTTGGAGGAACGACGTTCGCCGCGTATTTTCCACCGGCGTTTCCAGCTGGCGCATAGTTGCAGACAGTGTACTTGTTCATTTTGGATGGTCTACCATCGACTGTCATGGCCGCACCGCAGTCGAGGGAGACACATCCAACCTTGATAGTAGCCTTCCAAACCAACTGGGTGAGATGGCCGACTTTCTCAAAAACATCGTGAGGTAGGTTAGGTTTTCCAAACCACGGTGCCATAGGGGCAAGCTCGCCATGGTACCAACTCTCCGTGATACCGGCAGTGATGTTGAAGGCATTACCAGAGACTGTGAAGAGGTTCTGACCTTGACCTGCATGCTTGGGTATGAAGTGTTCGAAATCGCATCGGCTGGCGGCGATGCGGGCATTGGCTTCGCATACCGAATCCCATGACAATGGAGCAGCATCGTGATTGGCGCGGACAGCGTTGTGATGGAAGAGCACTGCAGCCTGGTATTCCGGGCCTGCTGAGAGATAGGCCTGATCAATCCCTGACATGTGAGCGTCTGTAGGGGTTGTCGGGCTGGCGTTGGGATCTTGATCGGAATCGGGCACCGCAGACGTGAAAGGAGCCGGGTGAACATCCGGGGTCATGGAGGATGATGAAGGTTGGGGTTGAGGTTCAGGCTCAGGCTTTGACGGAGGGCTGGCAGTTGGGTCCGAGGTAGACGAAAGTGCAAGAGATGTAGAAGTAGGTAGACGGTAGTCTTGTGTGAGTGTCACGACGACTGTATGGACAACGACCTCCGTCTCATACACAACCTTGGGCTGCCGACGATGAAGTTGAGGCCGGGCAATGACACTCGCAACCAATACGAAAGTAAGAAGGAGGTACGAGCGCATGTTGTAAAGTTTGCGACGGTATACAGACGGCCGTACCGGAACGCTCGTTCGGGATGTTGTTCGGGCGAGTAAACGAACTGCTCACTTGGTTAGCAATCAGCGTGCAAAAGCAGGTAAGTAGGCAATTATTCGCATTCAGAAATTTTGTGCAGGCATCTATAGCGCGTAGTGAGGGTGAGGTAGAGCAGCTTTTACTAAGCTGTTTACTAACCTGGTGAAAGATGAGATGTTGATGTGCGACCGGAGCGCGGCTTAGACCGTGAACTGAGTGTCGGTGGACCGAATGAGCAATGAGTGTGTTCCCAGTCTAGACAGACTGAATAACTCGGGAAGAAAAGACAGAAGATCAAGGAATGTGGCAAAGAGTGACTGAAGTGGGTGGTGGAGGAGAGCGAGCGACAGGTGGGCTGTTTATCAACTCAAGCTCAGGCCAACGCAGCTAAGACGAGACAGGAGCGACTGCCCTCCAGGCGACCTACAAACAACACGCACGCACACACGTATCGCGACTACCACCATGAGTGATGTTCTTAGGCAAGAGATATACTTCTTGTGACAGTTGAATCCATCCACTAATTACTGTTTAGTCACTAGTCGATCGCGAAGTGGCCTAAACAGTGATATTCGAGATTGGGTACTCCAGAAAGGCAGCCATACATATTAATCTGCTCTTGTCAACAGCCTCCCTACATCATCTGCTTTTGTTGAGTAAAATGCCAGAATGAGTCTATCATAGTGAGGATCCACCTGAGGCTGGATCTCGAAGCAAGGCATTCGTATATGGTGGCAAGCGCATACCAACCTGGTATAATCTGTCATAAATTGTGTGCTTGAAATAGGGTACCGTCACCCCTGTATACGAACGATCATTACATCGCCACAAGATTTGGGTGACAGCATTTGAAGAACTTTAGACGTGACACTCATCTCGTATCATTCTTGCATTAGCATTCTTCAGCATCACGCTGTGAGTAAGTCCTTCTGTGGCAGTCACATATACCCTCAGACTCGTTTGGGGAACGTCCCTCCCAATCGGATTAGACAGCAAGCTGATGTGATGTGATGTGCCGATTTCTAAGCAGTGAAGCCGGATAATCTGGAATTACGCGCGAGGGAACTCACATCTGGCTACTCCGAGAACTATTCTAGCAGAGAACCATTTTCTTAATGTAACAATATCCCCTCCAAAGGCCTTTCGTCAAACAAGGACTTCCTTGCAAGGTGCCCATTCTAGAAGAAAACTCAGCACAGGGTCCGCAAATTGAAGCTTTTGCCCAAGCTTGCAGTGCAGCTAGTACTCCCCAGCCCCTAAAATCTGACAGATGGTATAACACTCCATGCAGATAGACGGGAAGTCAATTTTCTCTGGGATAAGCTTCTGAGAGGTGCTCGGCTGACATACCTAGGTACAGAGCACGTCCACGACCGGAAACAGCTGGGCATGTAAGTGACATCATGTCGATCCTTGCAACATCATGTAAGCAAACTCTGCGTTGGAATGATGGACCAAGCATGTAAAATTGATGCAGGTCAGAAGGGGCGCAGGTCGCAGAGAACCAAACCTCCGCGCTGCTCCACAACCATTTGGGCCAGTCGGGGTGACGGAGATTACGTCGTTGGCGGGGGCGGGGCAACTCGCGAGTCGGCAGCTCTAGCGGAGCTCTCCATTGATAACGTCCATAGTTTCGCCGAAGGTTGCGCCACCATAATTCACCATAGCTCTGTTTTTATTTTTATTTTTTCTTTCGCTGAATGCCTCCTGTGAGATTCAATCTTCGAGGATCCTGCCGCCCTGCCCGTGCTCCCGTCGCGACCGCGCCTACCCGCCGTCTACCGATCCCAACTACTGTGACTCCTTCGAACGTAATTCAAGCGCAGCAGCGCAATTTCCGCACGTCTATCCTCAGAATGGACGCCCACAGCAATTCCGGCCATTCCGGCTCTTCGGGCGATGGCCTGAAGCTTAAGAATCGCCTGAATGAGAGCCGAAGTCCATATGTTCGAGGCCACATGAATAATCCCGTCGCATGGCAGATGTGGGGACCGGAGGCGATTGAGCTGGCGAAGAGGTCGAATAGGCTGATCTTCATCAGCATAGGCTACGCAGCATGCCATTGGTGTCATGTTATGGAGCGGGAATCATTCGAGAACGAGGAGGTGGCAAAGCTGCTGAACGAGAACTTTATACCGATAAAGATCGATCGCGAGGAGCGTCCGGATGTCGATCGCATATACATGAACTATGTTCAGGCTACGACAGGTTCGGGGGGTTGGCCTCTGAACGCCTTTATCACTCCCGACCTCGAGCCCATATTCGGCGGTACATACTGGCCCGGCCCAGGATCGACTATGGCTATGGGAGAGCATATTGGCTTTGTTGGCATCTTGAAGAAGATCCGGGATGTGTGGAGAGATCAGCGACAGAGGTGTCTTGAGTCGGCAAAGGAGATCACAGCACAGCTACGCGACTTTGCTGAAGACGGAAACATCAGCAGGAAAGATGGTGCAGCCCATGAAGGTCTTGACCTGGACCTTTTGGATGAGGCTTTTGAAGTGAGTCGCTCTCCAACCAACAGCGCAAAAATTCTAACGGGTCTTTAGCATTTCAAGAAGAGATATGATCAGACCCACGCAGGTTTCGGCGGCGCGCCCAAATTCCCTACCCCCTCGAACCTCCAATTCCTCCTAAAACTATCGCAATTCCCGAATGCGGTCAGGGAGGTCCTTGGAGCGAAGGATTGCACGTACGCAAAAGACATGGCACTAGCGACACTAGATGCGATGAACAAGGGTGGCATACATGATCAGATTGGCAATGGCTTTGCAAGGTACTCGGTCACCAAGGACTGGAGTTTACCACATTTCGAGAAGATGCTTTACGACCAGGCCCAGCTGCTACCCGTGTATCTGAACGCATACCTGATGACGAGGAGTCCTGATCACCTCTCAGCTGTTCACGACATCGCGACCTACCTCACCACTCAGCCCATGCATGCCGAGAGCGGTGGTTTCTTCTCATCCGAGGATGCTGACTCACTGTATCGTCCGAACGACAAGGAAAAGCGAGAGGGCGCCTTTTATGTATGGACATTGAAGGAGTTACAGGACATACTAGGCGAGGGAGATGCCGAGATTGTTGCCAAGTACTACAACGTCAAGGATGAAGGCAACGTCGCTCCCGAACACGACGCACATGACGAGCTCATCAATCAGAACGTATTAGCTATCACCTCAACACCGGCAGATCTCGCGAAACAATTTGGCCTCTCGGAGGATAAGGTTAATAAGATTCTTACGGAGGGTCGACAGAAACTACTTACGCACCGCAACAAAGAACGTCCGCGACCGGGCCTAGATGACAAGATTGTGGTTTCTTGGAATGGCCTTGCCATCGGCGCTCTAGCAAAGACATCTGCAGCACTTTCCTCCCAAGATTCTGCACGCTCGAAACAGTACCTAGCCGCAGCAGAGAAGGCTGCTGACTTTCTCCAAAAACACCTCTACAACCCCGACTCCAAGACGTTAATCCGTGTCTGGCGCGAAGGCCCAGGCGATGCACCCGGTTTCGCCGACGACTACGCATACCTCATTTCCGGACTTATCGATCTCTACGAAGCAACCTTCAACGACTCATATCTGCAATGGGCGGACGATCTCCAACAAACACAAATCAAGATGTTCTGGGATAAGCAATATCTTGGTTTTTTCTCTACACCCGAACATCAGAAGGACCTGATCATGCGGCTGAAGGATGGCATGGATAACGCTGAACCAGGTACAAACGGTGTCTCAGCCCAGAATCTGGATCGCTTGGGTGCGCTACTGGAAGACGGGGATTACACCAAGAAAGCGCGCGACACAGCTTCTGCTTTCGAAGCAGAAATCATGCAACATCCCTTCCTCTTTCCTAGCATGATGGACGCCGTCGTTGCAGGTAAACTCGGCATGAGGCATTCGGTCATTACAGGTGAAGGACAGAAGGTTGATGAGTGGCTGCAAAGGTACCGCGAGCGACCTGCTGGCCTTGGTTCGATCAGCAGAGTCGGCAAAGGTTCAGGCGAATGGTTGAAGTCAAGAAACGCGCTCGTCAAGAGCATGGATGCGAGCAAAGAGGGGGTGATGCTTTGTGAAAGTGGCGCTTGTAGAGACGCGCTGAGCATGGATATGGGTAGTCTGGGTGATGCGGTGCCCAAGGTCTGAGGGAAAGGTGATATATACCATGGATGGCATGATGTACGGCGTTATATATGAGCATATGAGCATTGAATCCAAAGGATACACTAATCAGAAAGACTTTGTGAGGGCTTGAGTGTTTGGGTAGCAGCTGCCACATAGAGACGTAAGGTGCTGATGTGGCGTGACGTCATGGCCGCAGGAGGGCATTGGCTCTCAGCTATTGCCTGAGCGTGAGTTTTTCTCGCATTGACTCCTACTATCCCCGCATTCGCTTGGTGAGGAACTCCAGTTGTATGGCCCAAACGGCATAGGGCGCGGTACCGGTGAGAGCATCTTTAAAAACAAGCCTGGGCAGTGTTTTCAAGCCGATGTAAAGACACATGCTTATCCTGTACAAGTGAATATGTCAGAGCATAAATAGAGGCGATCACCGATGTTCGAAAGATTCTTGCGCGACGTTGCGATGTTAAAGGAAAGAAAGAAGTGAAGTTGCACATTGGCGGACAGCTTTCCGTCAACGCGATCGAATCAGCATAGCTAATGGTGAGACTGGCGACCATGAAGGGACGTATGCGATAATTAGTGAACCGATGCGACGACGCGTTTTACGGTGAGAGTCAAGTCACAAATTGATCAAACTATCGCGCTTTGACCGCACAAGCCTTCCACCAGAAAACTCTCACTGACTCTCTCGTTCACTCTCTCACGCCGCTGTTGAAAGAGCGTCCGCCTCGGGCTACTCTTGCGAAAGACAGGAGCCATCATGTCGACCGTCACTCTGGAGCGACGCGACCACCTTACTGACCTGCCTACGGAGCTCAAGTGCGCCATCGCAAGGTACACATGCGTACACAAGACTAAGCATCTGTCATTCAACGTAGCCTGGCAACTACACGAGGCTATCGTTCCAGCAAGATTGAGCATCACACGAGCATATTCATCTACAGCGAATAACAAGTCGATTGAGTGGCAAGTCTAATACGTTCTGAAGAGTGCAGATCTTGGAACGCCCAGTAGCGAGTACCTACGGAGGTGGCTTTCAAAAGTTCTTGCTCGCGCGGATTCTATCGGCCCGATACACTTGGCCCAAGCTGGGGTGT
>JARBXR010000136.1:60679-74391 GCA_029100535.1 Stemphylium beticola | reverse complement strand
CGAAAAATCGATGGATATCGACCTTTCGCCGACCTGGAAAAGTTGATGTTCGGTGAGGTTGTATTGTGTGAGGCTACGAACAGTAGATATACATGAGTTGCTGTAAACAGCGCTAGCCCTAGATAGACATCGCGCCTTTACCGAAGGTAAGCTGCGACTACAGATGCAGAGTAGGAGAGACCCTAAACCGTGACACCAACCAACCTTCCGAGCCCGATAACTTGAGCGCGGGTCTAGCCACCGCAGCGACTACTGGCACAGACCAGGAAGAGCCATCTTCGCGCGTTCCGGCCTCAAAGCTCAAGTCTCGAGAAGATCGTCTCGATTTCATCAAGCCCCAGTTGAGCGGCCAGTCTCTCAACAACACCGGCTGGGCCACCCGTTTGTCAAATCATTTGCAGAGCGAACCAGCCGAAGTGCTACTCTACGGGGTTGCTCTGCATGCTGCTGCACGCCACGCTAAAGGATTGGAGCTCTCCCCGCTTGGAGACAGGGTATGCTGAGGCGTATGTGAGTCAATTTTCAACCGCATCGAACACATTTGATCGCTATGGCAGCGCTGCGGAGCCCGAGGTTGCAGACGATGACGAAAGAAACGAACTCGCCGCCAGCACAGGCACAACTTCCATGTATTTCCTAGCGTAGGGCGAGCACCTCGATCGTCCGCCCCTTCCGGCCGAGAATTCGACGAACGGATTCACAGTCGAATACAGAGTCATGTTAACCAAATTCCAATGCGTCGAGGAATCCCATGAGTTCAGTGGAAGCGATTAAATCTACTGGTCGTTTTCATCTGGTTCCGATTACGGATACCACTGGACGGGAACGACTCCCACGTACGGAAGCGTGGACACAGGTACCGTTAAATCGATCAATCAGTAAATCTTCCAAGGCCCTATGGGTAAATATGCGTCTGCCACCATCGAATTTTGGGAACACGATGATGAGGATGAATCGTGGGTTACCTCTTTGCGAAGCACGCTCCGCGAGATGGGAGAAGACATTCTGGTAGCTCCTAAGACGGCAGCCAACCAAAATTCGTCAGCTGGGTCATATGGCTCAGCAGTTGGAGTTGTGCTGCTTTTGATTGATGCTTTGATAGGATGGTTCCTTAATCACGACGACTTCATCGCAAAACACAAGATCTGCTGGTCGCCAGTTGAGATGGAAGTGCTTGCCACTTCCGGACAAGAGGTCCCAATCCTCTTCGACGGTGGCAGTTTTGGCCGCCACAAACTCTACTACAAAGTGCTTCACATGCCCAACAATTCGCGCGACGATTCCATAAGCGTCTGGTTCCGAAATCCAACTTGGCAATCGCATTCGATTATACCGGGTCCAGGGGTTCGTCGTTCTTCCCTGGTTGTGTACAAACAAAAGCTATACGCAATTGTACACCGGGAGGGTGACTGGACTATGATATACTATGAGCACTCCGATTCTTCAGGTCAATGGTCGTAGCCGCGTAAGATTGAAGGACAACATAATCGTACACATGCCCACCCAAGGGCCGTCGAAGCCTATGGTGAGCTTTGGATTGCCTTTACAGGCCTCAACCATGTTCCACGCCTCGTTCATACCCAGGGCGGTGATCTGAGCAGTTGGGTGTCCGTCGTCAAGGATACCAACATATTTTATGGTTTGACAATGAGTGGCCCGGGCTTAACTTAATGGGACGTCCATCTGGCCTACGCCATCCGCAACAAAGAGGATAACGTATTCCTCATGCGTTAGCATAATCACCCCAATCCTGACTTCCACGCTTGTGATATGCCATGGGATCTCAGGCCTTATGCGTACACCAGCGTCCAGGTAGTAACGTGCCAGAACAGTATATACTATTTCGCTGTAGGGCAGAACCGCGAAGTCAAATCCTACCATCGGAGTACTTCTGGTACCTGCACCAAGCTGCCGATTTACCTGGGGAATACCGACGCTGTACCCGTGGTGACGGTGCTTGAAAACCGAATTTACGTGATTACTCTAGTCGGTGGAAAATACGTGTCCAAGTGGTGGTTTAATGGGACATGGGAGGCCGACGCAACATTTGGAAACCCGAAGCATCCTAGAGGGGGCTCTTTACAAAGGCGTACAGTATGTGACGGGCGCTAACTACGCTTAAGGAGACCTTGGAGGTTACTTTCCAGTAGAAGAGCCACTGTACCACTAGCAGAGGAGCTAATAAGACCAATGAGTGTAGAAATGATAACTCCGGGACCGTCGCTTCTTTCGTGATAGTCGCATTTTCCAATCGCGTTCAACATCCAAGATCGTAGCAATAATGTCGAACAACAAAGAAAACCTAGTAAAGGTCGTGTTTTGTGCCATGACGGTTGGAAAGCCAGGTAATTAAAGCTAATAATTCAAAAAGGTACGCTTGGTGCGCGTTTTCATGAGCTAACAGATGGCTCGAAGATGCTCGACATGTTCCAAAGGTAAGGGCACGCCGAAGTGGACACAGCTTGTCTATACGGCCACGTTTCGTCCGAGAGCATATTAGCAGATCTTGTAACTGTAACTGCAGTGTCGGTCGGAGGCTGCGGATCAACAATTGTATTGCTATCTGTTGTCGTGTTGTGATGTTTTTGTACAGGGGCTCTCAGCTCAGAGGTAAGTGCACTTGCCCACCAGGCAGTGCCTGCTACAATAGCAAATCATGTGACCCTAGTCACGCAGCTACAGATCTGGACCAGGAGAAACGAGGCATCCTGATGAAGACTCAACTCTGTCCCAACGCAAACGAGTCTTCAGCGGCGCACGAAAGCTACACTCACAAGCCTGAAAATGGCCGTCGCGGTCTGATCAATAGCTTGCAAGCCTTGAGGAACGAAAAGATAGACATTTTTATCTCCACAGTCCAGACCGCAAGACGCCGTTTGAAGACACGCTTCGTGAAGTCAACAAGCTGCACAAGGAAAAGATTTGTTCTCGCCTCGGTCTCAGCAACTATACATCTTAGGAGGTATCTGGAATGTGCGAGATCTGCAACAATAGCTGAATCATGCCTTCAGTATATCACGGCGTGGACAAAATATTACAGCGCACCACGGATGAAGAGCTCGTCCCATACCTGCGTAGATACTGCATCGCACTGTACGCTTTCCAGCTACTGTTTGGTGGCCTCCTCACTGGGCATTACACGCGCAACCAGGCCGAGTTTGAAGGCGGCTCGCGATTTGATCCGCAAGAAATACAGAGCAAGATCCACCGTAATCAATACTGGAATGACGCCTATTTTGATGCCCTAGATTTGATATAGTCTGCGGCGCAGAAGCATGGGCTCAGTCTCGGTGAAATTGTGCTCCACTGGTTGCGGTATCACTCTGTGCTTGAGACGACACTCGGGGATGCTATTATTGTCGGTGCAAGCAATGCTAAGCATCTGGAGGATAATCTGATGATGTGGTAGCCGCGGTGGAGGAAGCGTACCCGTGGCTAAGGGTATGAGAAGGGAGAAAAGCTCAGAGAGCTTTCGACAAGTAAGATGTGACAGGGATCTCCAACAATTGTTGCTGTCCATACATATCTGCTTTTGTCCACAATACAAATGAATGCGATAGGTGTTCGAATTTTCAGGACCAAGACCACCAAGCGCACCATCACGAAGATCCCTGGCTACACAAGGAAGTTAGATCCCTAGGTGGTGGCTGGAAACCGGCTTGAACTCTTTCCGGACGATTGAAAAAAGTATCCAGCACACGTGGCATACGCTTACATCGCATAATCTCTCAGTCTCCATTCTGCTCGGATCTCAATCTCGGACGAAAAAACAGTTCCAAGGTTTTGGTTCAGGCTTGCGCTAATGGTGCAAGAGTACGACTGCGAAACCGAGACCGAGCCGCTAGTCTCACGATAGGGATAGCTCGGGTAGGCGCATCACCCGTGGACAAAAGCGGCTAGCTGGTAGCGCAAGGACGGACTACTAGCTCGTATCCCGTATCCGTTCCAACATCAACTATCAAGTTATACAAAGCGGTGGACGGTTTCATGAGAAAATGTAGGCACCAAAGCTATCCTCTCCTTGGAATTTGTTCGCCATGAGCACCATGAAACGAAGCGTTATCGCCGCTTTCCTAGACCGGCTGGCCTCGCGACAACTCGGATTTCCCCCGGAAACTTGCTCGTATACGATTCAAAGCGTGCGCATTCCCGTCTCAAATGGTACTGAGCGCTTGGAACTTGCCGCAGACTTTTATTGTCCTACGCTCGCTCAGGGTGAAAAGCCAACCGGTACGATCCTCTTTCGATGTCCATACGGCCGCGGCCCTTTGTTCTCGCTGCTCAGCGCTCGCCCGTACGCAGCACGCGGCTATCAGTGCTTGTTTGTGAGTTGTCGTGGGACTTTCGGTTCGGGGGGCACATTTGAGCCCTGGCAGAATGAGGAGGAGGATGGACAAGCAGTGGTAGATTGGATGCGGCATCAGAGTTGGTACACGGGGTCATTCGCAACATTAGGAGGGTCCTATTTAGGGTTCGTGCAATGGGCGCTTTTGAAGAATCCCCCGTCGGATATGGTGGCTGCTGTGATCCAATGCGCACCCCACGACTTCGGGAAGCAATTATGGGGAACAGGGTCACTAGCGCTGGAATGGGTTTCTTGGGCCGAAAACATAATGCGCCAGGAAGAGACGGGAATCATATCGACTATCCAGAAAATGTGGGTATCCAAGAGGATCAAGCCGGTTTTGAGCAGGATGCCTATGGTCGAGAGCATCAAAGCACATTTT
This sequence comes from Stemphylium beticola, assembly GCA_029100535.1. Taxonomy (NCBI): domain Eukaryota; kingdom Fungi; phylum Ascomycota; class Dothideomycetes; order Pleosporales; family Pleosporaceae; genus Stemphylium; species Stemphylium beticola. Next base: position 69,664 of record JARBXR010000136.1, on the reverse strand, counting down.
GCGGGTCGCGCCCCGTGGCTGGATTATGTTGTCGATCATCCAGACACTTCTGATCCGTTCTACAACCAGCTCGACTTCACTGAGGCCATGGAACTTGTGAATATTCCTGTTCTCCTGGTTGGTGGATGGTATGACGTTTTCATGCCGCAGACGATGGAGCAGTACATGCGCCTCAGCGAGCGCAATGCGAATGTCGCTCTTCTCATGGGGCCTTGGAATCACATGCAGGTTGGAAGGCAGTCGAAAGTTTACCAGGAGTCGTTCAATTGGCTAGAGGAGCATCTTGGAGAACGAAGTCCTCGAGCGGAGAAGAGTCCGGTCCAGTACTTCGTCACTGGGGCTGATCTGTGGCAAAATGTGCAAAAATGGCCACCGCCAACATCTGAAGAACAGTTCTATCTTCGAGCAAACGGCCGACTTTCGAACGAAAGGCCACCTCCCCGGGAGATCTCGTCGCAATTCACCTTTAATCCAAATCAACCAACTCCCACAGTCGGTGGGAATCTGCTCCTAGGCGGAGGAAGCATAGTCGATACTGCCCTGGCCTCTCGACCCGACGTCATCACGTTCACGACCGAAACTCTAGACAAGGACGTCGAAGTCGCAGGAAAGATTGCAGTGCAGCTAAGCTATTCAAGCGACAATCCGGACATTGATGTTTTCGCAAGAATAAGCCAGGTCGATGACAAGGGGCATTCGCGCAACATCACAGAGACCTATAAGCGGCTGAGAGTCAACAGTGAAGTTGAGATTATCACTTTGCACTTGAACGACTGCGCACACAGGTTTGTGAGAGGAAGTCGCATCAGGCTTTTGATCGCAGCGGGTTGCTTCCCGCAATTTGCAATTAATCCCAGTAGCGCACATCGAATGCTGTTGAAGAACGTCGTTCACATTATCCATCATGGAGAAAAGGGCACCTCGAGACTGATCTTGCCGGTCAGAGCATAGGGCCTGGCTACATATTTTGCTCATGGAGAATCTAATATTCTATAATATAGTGTCTTCTGTGGTTTTTGAGTTTTGGCGTTAGAGAAAGCACTATTCAGCTCACTGGCTACTACTCTACTTCGAAGATTACTTAGATCCGGGAGTCGCATAGGCGTTCAATGTAATCTATCGATGCAGCGCGCAGACTGTAATTAAGTTCAAAAATAGCCACACCCTCGTAGTAAGCAGGGATACAGCAGCAAGAATACGAATGATTGAATGCGAGATCCTACCGAGTCGAGTCAAGTCAAGTCGCCACTAGCTTGGCTGCCGTACTTATCGTTTAGCAATAGACGAACGGACGAATATGCAAGCAAATATCACAATCTTGCATGCTATCTCCAACCGCAACGGGGACGTAAAGCCCCGGACGAAAAATACGGAACACCACTTTTGCAATATTAACACTGACACAAAGTCCTGCATTCGGCTCTACGGGATGCTTCACCATCATCTCAGCAACTGAACTTCATCATGACCAAACCCAAGATCCTCATCGTCGGATGCGGCGCCGTAGGCTTGACCCAAGGATACCTCCTCTCTTTCGGCGCCGACATAACCTACCTCGTACGCCGCGGCCGCGGCCCAGCTTTCCAGCCGCCGCGGAAACTCTATGACTACAAAGAAGATGCGCTGCGCGTATTCTCCAATTACCAAGTGATAGAATCCACAAGCGAAGTCAGCAACCAGAATTTTTACTGTGTCTTCGACACACTCGACGGCCACACAGCGCGGACAGAAAACGGTCAGGCGACAATAACCGCTGTTGGCGATTTAATACGCGACACACCCAAGACATTCGTCGTCTACTCTGCCATTGGAACCGACATGGCAGGATACTACGCGACCAACATGCGCATCTCCAAAGACCGTTTTCTTCTTGCAGGCAGCATCCTCGCTCACCAACCAACCAGCATGATCCCCCTCCCCCCGTCTGCGACCGTGTCCTTGGCTACACAAGCAGACATCTTGTATTCCTACATCGCGCCCCACTACGGCCTTATCATCTTCAATTCCAACGAAAAGCTCACCAAAGCGCTCCAGAGTGTGTTCGACAAGCACGATAGACTGCGGATTCAAGTGGTACCGGGGTTTGTGGGATCTTCAGGGGTTTTGCTGGCTACATTGCATTTGATCAGCTGGGGTGTTGACGGATTTGCACCTTTTGCGCAGTTCCGGCAGAACAAAGAGCTCTGGAGTTTGATGCTGAGAGCGCAAACGGAGATTTTGCGGTTACCGCGATTTGGGTGGTTGGGTTGGATGGCTTCGCTCTTCATGGGTTCTTGGGTCACGGAGAAGCTCATTGTGATTCCGGTTGAGACTGCGTTGCCGCTACACTATCATGAGTTTAATGCATTTCACCATGGTGGAAAGGTGATTAAACAAGATATGCGCGTACTGGAGGATCTGACTAGGGAGGGGGAGAGGGCGGGGAGAAAGATGGTGGCGTTGAGGGAGATTCTGAAAAGGGTGGAAAGGGTTGTGGGTGATAAGATGACCGCGTCACAACGGGGATGAAGTTACAGGATGAAGTTGCTTAGCTGGATGTGATGGCGAGATGACGCCCACTGCTACAGCGGAGGTTTCTTCACAAACTGAAAACTACAAATGGAAACTAACAAGCATTTGAGTATCTCGCGATTTTCATCGAAACGAATCTCCCAATCCATGAAATAGCGGTCAACGTCTGCAACCTCACGGGCATATTCACTCTATGATTGTCAGTCGTCGCGATGCATAGCCCGATAGCGTTAACCCGCGGCTAGTTCCAGATCTGACAACCATCTCCCTTATCCGCGGTGTCGCAGCCAACAGCCACGATGTTCGGAACCGACGGTGACGAGTGCGCTCCGCTCCAAACGAAGGATATCAGCAGATACGCAAGCGACGAATAAATCGTCATGTCCAATTGGAGCCATGGCAGCCGGCGGAGAAGGCATCGGGGAAAAAAAGCTCGAGTGTGCGCGTCGCAAAGCTTTGCTTGATGAGGAAACAACCTCCACGGATGCCCCGCGCCTAGTCTACAACGACGACGAACAACGAGGCCGAGAACGGCCCACTTATCATGCGAGTCCGCATCAGGACACCCGAACGATAGGTGTAAGTATGCGATAATATAAATACAATGCAGCGGTTAGTCTTGCACTTTTCATCGCTGCAACAAATCTCTCCCACTTTCATGCTCTGCGACGATAAAACTTGGATCCTGAACGACATGGCATCGAGCAAACCGTCTTACCTGGTCGTTGGCGCCGGCGTCTTCGGCATTTCAACTGCCTATCACCTCATCAAGAAGTACCCAGACCGACAAGTCACCGTCGTCGACCAGGATGCATGGGACGCTGATAACCGCGTCGCTGCGTCGTGGGATTGGAACAAGGTTGTGCGCGCCGACTATGACGATGTTATTTACTGCAGACTTGCTCTCGAGGCGCAGGACATCTTCAAGGAGGACCCGCTATGGAAACCATACTTCCACGAGACGGGTATCTTCTGGGTTTGCCGCTCAGACTACGCGCAAGATGTCATTGACAACTACAAGAAGCTGGGCCGGGAGGCGGATCTCAAGTCTGTGACTGTGGAGGAGGCGAAGAAGATGTTTGGAGGGCTTTTCGATGAGGCGAATTACGATGGCGCGAAGAGTGTGCTCGTCAACAAGACGAGTGGCTGGGCACAGGCTGGCGACGCGCTGAGAGCTGTTACCAAATGGTCTATCGAACAGGGCGTCAAGTACGTTACAGAAAAGGTGGAGAGCCTGGCATTCGACAGCACCGGCCGGTGTACCGGTGTCAACACAGAGCAAAGCAACACCCTCACAGCCTCCCACGTCGTCCTGTCGACAGGCGCATACACAGCGAAGCTCCTCGAGCAAGCGGCAAAGAAAAGCGGAAACAACAATCTCCGTTCTGGATCGAGGATTGTGGCTGGTGGTATCACGACGGGCATGACGACTCTAGACGAGGCGTCGTACGAGAAATTCAAGGACATGCCCGTTGGCGTCCAGGGCTACACGGCCGCATACGGTCCCTTCATCGGCAGCCTACCGCCCACCAAGGACCGCGAGCTCAAGTGGTGGGGCGAGAAGATTTTCAAAAACACGCATGAGGTACTTCCCGGCCGCTTTGTTTCTGCACCCCCATCTGGAAAAGATTACAACCAGTGGGATGTCCCCGCGCCGTTGAAACTCGACATCGCCCACGCCAACGACGTCTTCTACGGCAAGAAGGGCGCGAACTGGAAGATGGACAAGCACAGAATCTGCTGGTAAGCCCAATACCCTACTTAGTACTACTACTTTCCGTCTTTTTTTTTCTTTTTTTTCTTTTTTTTACAATACTAACATCGTCCCAGGGACGCCTTCACTACCTCATCCGACTTCATCATCTCGCCCCACGCCGCCGCAAAGGGCCTCTACGTCGCTACTTGCGGCTCGTTCCACGGCTACAAGTTCTTCCCCGTCCTCGGCAAGTACGTCGTGCAGATGCTGGAAGACGAGCTGGAACCCGAGTTGAAGGAGAAGTGGGCTTGGGATCGTGAGAGGCCTGCGCCTAGTCTCAACCCGGACTGGCCGCGCTTCGAGATGGCGGATCTGCTGGACCAGTGGCCAAAGGCTAAGTTGTAGGATTGAGCTTGGGAAGAGTATGCGTGATGATGGTGGTGGATAATGATTGGGTGGATGTGCATTATTTGCATGGCGTTTGGGAGTGAAGCGTTTTTTTTTGCTTTCTTTGAGTAGGATGGATGTACAACTCCTACCTTTCTGTCTCCGGGATTTCGTTTGCCGCGCAAGTGCTGTAGTGCAGAGTGATTGTAGTGAGTTTGCGTTAGCAGTCGCATGTACGTACTACGACAAACCACACAGGAGCAAACACACCCAGTACATCTTGGTCTGCACCGCCCTGCAATCTCATACTTGTCCCCGAAACCAGCACCACTAAAGCGTCCGCCATGTCCGCCGATACCGACACAATCGAGAACTTCGACACCACTTCCTCACAAGCTATCTTGGGCTTGAAACACAAATACATCGCTTCAACAGATGACGAGGCGAAAGCCAAATTTGCGAAGACGGAAAAGTATCGGGCGTTGAGCCAGCAGGATAGGATGTTGTTCAGGAAGGGTTGCAACCAACTGGAGGAATATCTTTAGGGATATGGTGAAGTGGATAGACCAGATTGATGCGAATCCTTGAAGACGGATTCGAGCGGCTACATGGCGAACGAACTGTCGGAAAAGTGAACAAGAAGGCATCAAGGGAATTGGTGCAATGTTACGAGAGCATATACATGTTCATTCAATTCATATTTACATCGAAGTGTGCCATCACAGTTAGGTGTAGGTGCTGTTCCCTTTTTTCGACATCCCTGCTCCGCGCGTACAAGACGCGTCTAAGCAGTGACCTTGCTCTTGATGAAGTTGAGAGCCTGCGAGCCGTAAAGGTTGACGTACTGCTGGTGGTGGTTGGCGTCGTTGCCGTTGCAGCAGTAGGGGTCCTGAGAGTCACAGTAGCTTTGGATGATGCTGCTGCTGGCGGGCGAGCAGGTAAAGCCGCTGGGACGGGCAGCGAACTTGTGTGGTTGTTAGAAAATGCTGACAGACTTTGGTGGTGAAAGACTTACACCCTGAGCCTTGCAGGTGCCTACGTTGTAGGGAAGGCCGGAGCGGTTGTGAGGATCGCCCATGAAAATCGCAGCCTTGACGGCATTGAGAGCATTACCAGTAAGGGTGGAACCGGCGCCACCGCAAATCGCGTTGTCCATGATTTGACCGCCCTGGTTACTTTTAGCATACTGTTTTCGAGGGGTCTGGGGTTTGTCTAACCTGAGAATATCCAATGAGGACAATCTGGGTGCTGGGGCACTTCTGATTGTAGGCAGTGACAGCCTTGACAACCGCTGCAGTTCCCTGGGAAGCCGAGTTGTCGTAGCTGACGCCACCGCAAGATGAGCCTCCACCGCAGGCAGGGTAAACAATAGCCTCCGAGCCAGCACCAGGGTAGGCTGACTTGACCGAGTTCACAAGGCCACCAGCAGTTCCATATCCGTTGCTCTGGGGGACAGTAGTCTCGCGGGCACCGAAAATGTAGACCTTGGGGCAGCTTTGGCGCTCGTTGAGCTCAACGGGGCCGGCGGCGGCGAGACCGGCAAAGAGGGCTGCGGCGGTTGTGATCTTCATCTTGATGGTTTTATGTAGTTGTACAAACGATGGTTAGAAAGTTGATGCTGTTGTGAAGAAAGCTTGGTGATCACTTCTAGGCGGCGAACACGTCCGTATATAAAGGAAGCTTCTCATGGTTCACGACCGTGAGCCCTTTAGGCAGAATCTGACTCCTCAGCTATACCTCATATCGACCAGTGGGGTTAAAAACGTTCGTTTGAAATGCTTGGTGCACAGATGGTCCTTTCATCCGTTGTCGTAATTTATCTGAGTCGCCCTGTGATGATGGTCAGACAGGGATTACTGCCGTAGCTCGTCTCTCCTTCATGCACAAACAGGCCTCGGCCGTCTGGGGTACATATCTATCCTGGCGGAGTCGGCAGAATATATTCCAAGCGAGCAAATAACAAGGTGCAAAATATAGTACTGCCGGCAACCACTCGGTGCTAGATGGGTGGCGTTGCCGCCGCATGGTCAGACGATGTTCCGCTGTGGAGCCGAACCATGATGGCTAAAAGGGAGTTCTCAACGCAAGCGTGATTTGCGCAGCGTTGGTCCGGGGTAAAAGGCTTGTTTTTACGAGCCTCAATACTAGATGCCACCATACTTAGTGATAGGCGTGGCATGGCCTCCGGACGTGCGAGAAGTGTGTATATCCGGTGCTTGGAGGTAAGGAGGCGTACACGTGGCTTTCACCGCCCTTTCAGCACTCGTGCATTGAGACGACATTGACTCAAAGCTCTCGGAGTCCAGACGTTCTCGATCTAGAGCGGCTGGAAGGCGAATTGGTCGAGCAACGCGTTTGGACGCAGACCTCATAATGAAACAACTATAGAGTGGGTCTGTCATACTGTCTGTTTCAAATAATGTGCGGTTTGTCGCCAGTCAATGTAAGATCAGCGAACAGGGCATATTTGACAAGCGCATAAGACGATTGAATGAAGACGATAAAGCGCCCTTGAGAGGGTAGGTAGTGGAAGAAGAATGAACGCGAAGAAGTGCAGTCTGACGACGTCATCGACGCTGGTCCGTTTCACGCTAGTCGCGACGCGGTTCCCGAGGTCCTCCAGGCGGCTCGCTGTACAACTCGCAAGACCAGGAACGCGATCGCACGACCACCGATACATTCGGTCGTATATCATGCATTGTTCTAGTCACACAGGACATAACAATTGTCACAGCTTTGACCGGTAAGTCAGCAATATAATCAGTGGCTAAAATAGACAAAAAGACACGCCACGATGCCCTAACATAACAAACACCAGCTGAGATTCTGCCCTGGAAGCAGAACATGTGCGCTTTGACAGGAAACCCTAAAGGAACTAGTTATGGGAATATAATACAAGCACCGAAACAGCACCTCCCAACGCGTCTTGCGCTACCACTTCCCAGGATTCCTCATAAGCCACTCCACTGACAGCATATTATTCGCGCAAGGATCACACTACCCATCATCATCAGAGTCATAATAGAACTTTCTCCCTTTCGGGGGCCTTGGTGACGGATTGGAGGGGAGACGATGGGCACCGCGATTCTTCAACTCAATGAAAGAAGGAATACGTCTGCAACACACGTTAGCACAGTCCAAGGCCACCAAACGGTACATTCATATGGTAAAACTCACCCCTCTATAGCCTCCCATATCTCCCTACCCCGTGCCAAAAGCTTCTCCTCATCCTCATCTGGCGATTCACCCTCTAAGATAGCTTCTCTCTTGCAGACAAGCCCTACAACATCCTCATACTTGTACAGCTTCATTTTATTCTTGTAACCATGGGGATTCATGCGATCATCGCAGGGAATTCATGACAGAACTTCTTTGCGCTTGATTTTGAAATGGTCCTTGCACTCCGTTGTCGTGAGCATGTCTGCTTCGGGATCGAAGAACTTTTGGCTTGTCTCGTTCATTGCAATCCACACTTCCCAGTGTCTCTCGTGCTGCTTTTTGGCCTCTTTCGCTTGCTTCTCGGCTTCTTTTGGCGGCTTTCTTAGCTTCACTTTCGGCTTTCTTCTAGGCTTTCTCTGCTTCCTTGGCGGCTTTGGTGGCCTCCTTTTCAGCTTGCTTCCTAGCCTTTTTTGCGGCCTCTTCTTCTCACTGTGCTAGATTTTTGGTAGGGGTCTTGCTAGGTGGATTCAACGGAGTTTTTCGTGGGGATTTGGCTGGTGTCGAGTCTGTTTTGTTCCTTTTTACACGCCGGGCAGGAGTCACAGGCTCATCGTCGTTATCCGAAACCTCTGAGCTTGCTCTGCGCTTTCGCGGGTTTGTCTTTGCGGGAGTGCCAAGTGTTTCGGCCTTCTTCACATCAATGACCTCTTGGTCAGACTTTGCACCATCGTCTGATAGTTCAGGGGTGGGTTGTTGCTCGACTGTGGTCGGAAATCGGTGCGCTCGTCTCGGCGTTTACAACAGTTGCATTTTCAGTCGTCATTTTGGATGAAAAGTCGTGTTGGATGGGATAGAAAGTAGATTAGAAAAAAACTCAAAAAAAACTCGAACAATAGATATGCCTATGCGGTCGCCTTTTTCATTATCAGTCCAGATTGGGCTGGTGGCTTGCCCGTTGCGGGGTAACGATGGCCACATCCCTACTAGTCTTACGCGTCCCCACTCATAACCTCGAAGATGCCTCCAACTTGGGCATCCCCTGACAATGCCCGACGCAGGAACGCATTTGGAACTTGGTTACGCTACGAATAATAATAGAAGCGTTGCAAGCACTAAGGTCCCTATCGTTGCCAAGGTGTGTAACACGACAAGTTACCCTTGATTTTCTCATACGGTCATTAATCAAGACTTCTGAACCGGAAGATGAGCAAGGGGCAGGATATCTCCCCCCC